>JAOUQT010310432.1:0-15067 GCA_025769995.1 Xyliphius kryptos | reverse complement strand
ACCCAGCGATGGATTGGCGCCCTGTCCTGGGTGTATCTGCCCAGCGCCTGAGACGTTCTTCCCTGGATGGGCATTGGAAACCCCACCGCGACCCTAACAGCATTAAGCTGACGAAAAAAAATAATAAAGGTTAAAAATTGAAACATGCAGGCTCCACATGAGACCTTCTTGAGGTGAGGCAAACCAACCAACAACTACGCCACCATGCTGCCCTATTTATTACCCTTTTTATTACGCGCTTAATCATGAGACTAATTTTCCTTTCTATTTTTATTTATTTTTCAAATTTAACAGTACAGTATGTTAAAGTAATAAAGCAAAGGGATAAAGTGATCCATTTAGTCTACTCTACTTACACAGAGAGTAATTTGTCCTTTACGTTTAACCCATCTATGCAGTAAAACAAGCACACATGCCCAGAGTGAAGTAAGCACACATGCCCGGAGCTGTGGGCAGCTTTGTATACACAAGCCTACGATTGCCATTATACGATCATTACTAAAAAATAAATAAATAAAAAGGTGTAACTGCTGATATTATTCCAGATCAATATTGACTTTCTTTGGTCCTGCTCTATAAGCATTGGTGTGAAATTCAGGTTCAGCGAGTGGTGAACATGGAGCAGATGTGAGATGCAGGTGGCTGTCTGAATCCTAAACAGTGTAGGTTTTTCAGTGCTGCTTGTCACATACCTTTTTTCGCATACACTCCATTGAAATCTTTCAACAGCTGTAGAATGAGTGCAGAGTGTGGTGCACTTTGATACTTTAATGTATGGTTAACGCTCAGCTTGAATACGACTTATATGAATGAAAGATGAGGGAAAGGATTTCTCACTGGAGAGAGCTTACTTACTCACAACTGCTGAACCCAAACTTTATGAGCTCGGAAAAATAAGAGAGCGGAATATTATCCTGGAGACTTATTGGCTCCAAGCTCATAAAACTGAGCAAATACTAAAAATTAAAAATAAACTAAGGACAGATGATCTCAAAGGGGGCATCGTCACAGCACAAGAAACCTGTATGTATAATTAGATATTTGAAATAGATAAATCATTATTTAAATAGCTTATTTCTTAGTTTGAAGCTACAAATCATCAGACACAAAAATCTCAGCACATTTACATTTTACATTTAGTCATTAATCGCTTGTTAAAGTGATTAACAAGCGAAAAAACATCATAAGTCAGTAGTTAAGGAGAAACCTCTGCATTGGTGGCAATCATGATCATTAGCCAATATGGTTTCAACACATAGATTTTCCTAACTTGCTTTCATTTCATTTTTTTTTTAATCTATCGCAAGTGCTTCTGGAAGAAATGTGTTTTAAGTCGTTTCTCAAAATTGCAGAATGTCTCAAAATTAGTTCTAAATTGCCCTTATATAGTGTGTAATATGTAAAATCCCAAGTAGAAGATTAAATGGAAAATGATGGATGGGATGAGATGGGATGGGATGGGATGGGATGGATGGATTATTATTGTCTCACTTATTAAAAAAGTTTAAATACCATAAAGACAGCATATACCATATTTTAATAACAAATCATGTAGTCATGTTTTTCTTTAGGAGTCTAGGAAGGTTAATATACTATAAACAACGAGAAGCAGCTCAAGCAGAAACACCAGGGATTATTGAAGAGTGTGATTAGCACTATTGTGTGAAGAGGAAACGCAAATTTAGGTGATGTGGCCGTTGTTTTGTTTGGTGTTTTTTTTTATTTTTTTTTTTATTTAATAGTTTAATAAAGTTTTTTTTTTAAAGAAACCCACCATTACGCAACTACTTGGGCATTAAATACATTTACACTATTTCTACAAAATGTCCTCACATGCCTGGGCAAAGTTAATACATATAAAACATAAAAACTAAATACATTGTAAAAAAAAATATGATGTAAAGATTAATATAAAATACAGGAAATACATGTCATTGGTCATTTATTAATTTGTAAAAATAATTCAGTACTGTATATGTTTGAGATGCAAAGGTTTTTGGGCCTCTGGGTATCTTTTTGCAGTTTTAATCCTTATCAGCTTTAAAAGAAAATAGCAGCAGAAATCTTTGCTTAAAGAAGCTATAACTTCTAAAAAACTTAGAGTCAATCTTCCAGTTACACGATGTCATTTTAGCACTGAATCTTTGTTATAAATGTAAATTGAATAGCTAGCTATTTATTACCACCAAAGCCAGGCATCAGCATAAAGATTAAACTCAATGAAAACCAATTATAACTTAATGGCCAGATATTTCTGGATAATAGATGTAATAATCACATCTAAAGGAAAGAAGGGCAGATCTGAGAGGACGTTGAAGTTTAAACCATCTAACCCATGGTAGGTCGAGACAGAGAAGCCCCCTGCAACCACAGTAATTTAATGTATGTATATGTAGATACAGTATATATACATGCATGTTTTTCATATTTTTCAAAATATAATTCAACTGATAATTCAAATAGCTAGCATAACATTAGAGTCCTTTCAGTATCTGCCAGTGAACAATCACATGAAGATTACCACATCTAAACTACACCGTTTGTGGTTATTTAATCTTATGTCAGCAAATATAAATGTATCTCATTACCTTCCGCTTAATCCTATACAAGTGTCATGGAGGGATCTTCATGCTCACCCAAGGAAGAGCGTGAATCCTCTACTAGGATACTAACAGGACAGAGCGCCACTCATACACTTGCACTTAATAGGGACAATTTAGAGCAACCTTTTTATCTTGAATCCATGTTTTTGGACTGTAGAAGGAAACAGGAAAACCTTGAGAAAACCCATGCAGACACAAGGGAGAAAATGGAAACTTGAAATCTGGATTCCCAGCGCTTTAGAGTCGAATGTGCAAACCACTAAGTCACCATGCTGTCATATGGAAATGAATGTATGTTGTATATGTTTTCTGTTTATTGTTAATTCATTCAGAACACAGGTCCTTTTGATGGGACGTATGCATAGATTTGATCTGTGATCTCAGGTTTCCTCTCACATTTAAAGACATGCTGATGGGTAAATTGGAGACTTTACATCAAGCTAGTCTTTAGGAGTGTACATATTAATGCGCTTGTAGTACCGGCACTATGGTACATCAGGAAGAGCATTAAGTGTGCATTTACATTTACATTTGGTCATTTAGAAGACGCTTTTATCCAAAGCAACTTACAAGTACCCCAAGGGTCAGAACACAGGGTTACACACAGAATCCCTGGAGCAATGAGGGTTAAGGGTCTCACATCAGTGGGCCTGGGATTTGAATTCACAACCCTTAGATTGCTAGCCCAACACCCTCTTTACTGGGCTACCACAACCGTTTAAAACTACGTTGAATATGCAGACATTTTCTGCTCATGACAACCCATGACAGGAACAAGCTGGAAGAAGCGATGCAATTATAATGCATAATAACCGGACATAAACTCTAAACCAAAAGTCATATTTAAAATTCAAACGTCAGTAACCTAGACAAGAACATGAATTTATACTGAGACAGCACAAAGCAAAACAAATGCTTTATGTCTGTGTAAAAAGTACTGAGCAAAAACAAAGGATATAACTACACTCTGTGACTAACGTGAACCAAACCACAGGTGCAGTAAATTACAAATTAAAGCAATGGCACACATGATCAATAAAAATAAAATGTCAATTTGTTAGGAAGGATATTTCACTTGATTTTTTATCTCATTTCAACCACTGCTTTTCTATTTGGCTCTTTAATTGCCAGGTGGCGCAGTGGTGCAGTGGTTAGCTTCCACCTCACAGCAAGACTGTACCGGGTTTCTGGCTGAGTCAAACAAAGCTTTCTTCCCACATTATAAAGATAGCTAGGTTTGCTCGGGTTATATTGTTTTGTGTTGTTTTTTGGTGGGCCTGTATTGCTTCATACTGGCCTGCTGTGGGTAGTACATCTATACATGGGTGTCCTGCATCCATTTAAAGAGGATGAGCCTTAATCCTTTCAAGATATTATTTTTAAAAATCAGCTATAACAGGGAGTTTTTCCTGGCCACTGTCTCTTTGGCTTGCACTTTGGGGTTAAGGCTCATAACACTGTAAAGCTGCGTTGTCGCAATGTACACTGCTCGAAAAATAAAGGGAACACAAAAATAACACATCCTAGATCTCAATGAATATGAATAATGAAAAATGTAAATCAAAATTATTATCCCATGGAGGTCTGGATTTGGAATCCTACTCAAAATCAAAGTAAAAAATCAAATGACAGGCTGATCCAACTTCAGTGGAAATTTCTCAAGACAAGTTCAAATGAGGCTCAGTAGTATGTGTGGCCTCCACGTGCCTGTATGACCTCTCTACAACATCTGGGCATGCTCCTGATAAGGCGGCGGATGTTCTCTTCTACAGCCCCCTTCATCTGTCCTGGTGTACTGGCCTGTCTCATTGTATTTTCCCCATGCGCTGGACACTGTGCTGAGAGACACAGCAAATCTTCTTGCCACAGCTCGCATTGATGTGCCATCCTGAAAAAGATGCACTACCTCAGTAACTGTAAGTGGGGTATAGAAACAACCTCATTGGTGAAAGAACTGACAAAATGCAAAAGTGACCAAAAAATCATCCAGAAAGGGTGTGTGGTCACCATCTGCGGAACCACTTCTTTATAGAGGTTGTGTTGCTAAGTACTTCTCATTTCTACCTGTTGTCTGTTTCATTTGCACAACAGCAAATGATTGTGAAATTGGTTCACAATCAGTGTCTCTTCCTAACTGGACAGGTTGATTTCACAGAAGTGTGGTTGACTTGGAGTTGCATTGTGTTGTTCAAGTGCTCTTTTTATTTTTTTGAATAGTGAATTATATTATAAAAAAGTATTTTTTAACGGCATTTATTTTTATAAAACTGCAATTCCGGTCCTCTGATTGGCTGAGCCTTTTGTCCTGCCAGTGATATTATTGACAATAATGCACACCTCTGACCGCTTTGTATCAATGTGTGAAATACATAACATTATTCTGAATCATAAAATACAGATTCATATAAACAGCAAGCAAATTCCCAAAACTGTGTTCTGTAATTTTGCTACTACAGTAATTTTGCTACCCGTTACTCAGCGATTACGTTGCGGAAGACCAGTTTATCAACAATTTTGCTTTCAATAAACATATTTATGAATCAAGCCTTGTTTTTTAATTATGCTGTATTTGTAACCATTTATAAAAGCAATAAGGCATTCAAGGTTGTGCATTATTGGAAATAAATCACTTCGCTTCACTCTGTGCCTAACACCAACTTCTTCCCATGGTTTATTGCTAATAATGCTTTTATAGCCAGTAACATTTGCTTTATTGAAGCATGGTTACTACTCATTATGTCCTTAATCATAATCATTTCCACAACTTAATTTTTTTTTTCATTATCAGTTAGTTATTTCTGAGACATCATGTCTAGTCTGTAGATAATTAAACATGCAGATCAAGTCTTTTCAATCAAAGATTGAAGTAAAGAAGCACTTTTCCAGGGTTTGTCATTATATTTTCTCATTGGGAGGCTAAACATTTCAAGGTTTAGGGAGTTTTCAGTATCACTACTCATTAAGCTTTTCAGCAATTTCTTGCCTGCCAAAAAATAATTTTACCTAATTCTATTGTATAGATTTTTACTGGTTAGGTGACACCCAGTGTATAAACAAGTTATTGCAGTTTGTAAAATTGTATCTACTTACAGACAATTTGAGATGTCTTTCATGCTATTGATAGCACAATTTTGTGGTGTCTTACAAACCTAGTACAGAGTCCCCATACCTAACTCTACAATCCAATCCAATTAATTAAAAACAAGAACTATGCTAATAAACAACTAATTAATGTAGGCATTATAGAGTTGTGCCCCATAAAGAGTATACAACTTCTGGCAAAAATTATAGAATTACCAGTCTCTGAGGATGTTGCTACAATTGTTTAATTTCATAGAAAAAAAAACAGATCACAAAAAACTAAAGGCATTTCAGATGGCAACTTTCTGGCTTAAACAAACACTAAAAGAAATCAAGTAACAGTTAGATTTTTTGGAACAAGCACTGGGAAAAAATTATGAAATCACCCTGCAAATTTTCATTACAAACACGATCACCTGCATCAGATTAAATCTGTTTATTAGTATGCAGGTAAAAAGGAGTGATCACACCTTAGAGAGCTGTTGCAACAAGTAAACTGACATGAATCATGGCTCCAACACCAGAAATGTCAATTGAAACAAAGGAGAGGATTATCAAACTCCTTAAAGAGGGTAAATCACTGTGTTGCACAAGATGTTGGTTGTTCAGTCAGCTGTGTCAAAAACCTGGACTAAGTGCAAAAAACATGGAAAGGTGGTTAAAGGCAAGTACACGGGTAGACCAAGGAAGACCTCAAAGCGTCAAGACGGAAAACTTACAGCAATATGCTTTGAAAACAGAAAATGTACAACAAAACAAATGAACAAACGGGAGGAAACTGGAGTAGACGTCTGTGACCAGACTGTAAGACACCGCCTAAAGGAAATGGGAATTACATATAGAAAAGCTTAAAGAAAGCCATCACTAACACCTAAACAAAAAAAAAAAAACAAGGTTACAATGGGCTTAGAAAGGGCAACCGTGGACTGTGGATGACTGGATGAAAGTCATATTCAGTGATGAATCTTAAATCTGCATTGGGCAAGGTGATGATGCTGGAACTTTTGTTTGGTGCTGTTCCAATTAGATTTATGCAGATGACTGTCAGAAGAAACCATACAAATTTTCACAGTCATTGATGATCTTTAATGGTTTAATTTTACTGTTTGCTAATTCATTTATTTTCACAAATTTTGTTTATCAATCTAAAGTAAAAAAATAATTACCCTCTATAATGTTGAGATCTTTTTAGCCTTACTGTAGATAGTTTAACGGGAATGCAAGAGATAGTTTTCTCTATTCTGGTTCCTGCCTTGTTTCTTCACTTCACACCAATAATTTGTGTCATTAACAAGCCAGGCTACTGTTTAATTGCTTGTGATGTAGGCAGGGGAATTTTTGTTAAGTACATGATTATTAAAGGACTGGTGTTAATCCACTGCACTGTAACACAACACTAAATAAAAGCATTTATCAAAGCTTGACTTCTGATGCAGCATATAGAAGATGGAATTTACATGGCATGTAATTCAAAAATCTTTCAATCCCCTGAAAAACATCAAGAGGTTTATATGGAAATAATTACATTAGAAACTACATTTATGTTGTGATTCAGCTTCAGCACTCTATTAAAAATGGATATGTGTTAAGCTCTAAGCGGAAATACACTCTCCATCAGCCACAGACAGCCACCCTGCATATTCAAATCTATGCAAATTCACCGCCTACGTAATGAACTACTGCCTCTCAGATGGTGAACCCAGTCCAGCGTCGCTCACAACCAAACATGTGTTTATGTAAATTATTGAATCACTCAAACCTCAAAAGACCACTTTGGAAAGTTTGCTTTGTGCCAACTCTTTGTCTGCTCTGCCATTTGCTGGAGGCAGATTTGATATTTCAGCTTTTGAAACTGCTACATGTAAAATATCTCGGTAGAGTGTTTCTGACTGGCAAAATATTGGCACTCTAGGTAAACCTAAACTAGGCTGGCCATAAATCTTCCTAATTGCTTTTCTTTTAAAGGTCATTTGGTTACTTTTTTTAAAAATACAATGCTGTTTTCATTCTTTGTGGTATCGCAACCATACACCCAAAAGTGCTTTTTTTTTTTAAGGAAAGTTGATGAAAGTACTTAACGTTATATCTGTGCCTAAAGAATTTTTTTTCTCTAGCCACAAAGATCGTGGTAGCTTCAAGCTTTGCTTTGCCATGATGGTTAAGAGCAGGTGCCCCAGAGATTTTGGTCAGCTGTGGTGGCACCTGCAAGTAATTATTGCTCCTAGTGCTGAATACAGGAAAATTAAGCACACTCTCTGCTGCTTGATGGTTAATTCACAGCCACTGTTGGTGGTGCTCGCTCTGAGTGGCTTGGTTGGACAGGGGTTCTTCCTATTGTCTTTTCATTGTCGACACAGCTGCTCAAGTGTCAGACTTGTGGGTGCCCCCTATTGCAACCATTTTTTACATTTATTTTATTTAGAGTGTGCACTTTGGGTTAAAATTCAGTGTGCATTTGCAGTAATAAATGTAGGGTGCTACCTGAGGTATGGTATAACTGTAGGGTCATGTACATATCCAAGATATTTACTGCTATTTTTTTTTTTTTTTACTTCCTTTTATTTCTCCTGTGGTTTTCTGTTGGCTGGTTTTGGTAGTGCCCACATTTTCCATCATGACAAACTTACTATGAAATTACACAGAATTGATTGATAAGTCATTCAGGAAAGTGGCTTGTTCCTTATATGAATTATAGGGCTATATTTAAAAACATTCTTTAGTGTTAGGCAGTGTGTTCGTTTAAAGACCCTAAAATAATCTGTTCACATATTTATAATGGACCTTATGAAGTGCGAGCAGGTATTAAACTGAAACCTGACTTCCACAAAATAAAAGACATTGTAATTTTGCCATTGCAATCCCAAATATACATCTTTAAAGATTTGAAGGTATAACCACCCCAGTCCTACAAATATGCATTCCTACAATCATATGAAATTTTACAGCATAAACCTGCGATAGTATAAGTAATAAATAATAATGATTTATTATCAGGCAGCTAGTGTGGTGCTATTTGTGACATCTGTGTTCCAAATAGAAACATTTTCTGATCGCAATTTATTAATAAGACGGTCTTTGTAGATATCAGCTCTAGCCCAGATATTACACTAGACTGAGGGAGATGCCCTCACAGTAGTTGAAGCTAAAGAGAATATCCCCTTCAGAATTAAAACTTGCCACTACTTGCTGCTCACTGTGTAATAGGCTTAGGCAAATGAATGGAGGATTTAAATAAATCACAATCAACATTTTACCCAGTGGTCTGCTTTTGCCTTCCTCCCCACACACCATTTATGAACATTACAGTTCATTCACTCCTGCTATCTACAGCTGCTTAAAACATTTACCATAGGCTTAAACAGCTTATTGCAAATATTGTCAAATCCCATTTCATTCATTGGCTAAATGTGTTAAATATGTGCAAATGGGTAATAGACTAGAATTTAGTGTTAGTTTTAACATCTATGAAATTACAAATTTGTTCAACAAAAATGCAAATGGGAAATATACATTCATTAATTTTAGTAATGTTACAATTTTTATTTCTCTTCATTATGAAGTTATCCTAAGATCTAGTTAACAATAAATGCCATATTAACCTGCTTTAGTTATTCAGAGTCAAATACATTAATACCTTACTTAAAATAAAAACCTTGCTTTTATTTATTTTATTATATTTAGCTATTTTTATGTTGGTGAGTTTCTACCTATTATAATGGCTATAATTAAGAACTGTGATAGAAAACGCAATTATTAAATGATCCTGGTTTCATTTATCACCTAATCAAAGTGGTGCTGGTTTTGGCTAAAAAGGCCAGAGGCATAATCCTCTGCTCTAGGCCAGTGCGCACTTTGCGCCCACACATTGCGTTGCAGTTAAGCAGGGTGACAAAAACTCCATCATATGTTTTCTGCCTGTCATAAATGGATGCTGCTGCTATTGGTGCTGCTGCAGCTTACTTCTGGCTCTCTGCCCCGGCCAGCATCAACTGGGAATGGCAGTGGCCATAAATCAGACTCCGGAGAAGAGAAGAGTGTTGGATATGGTATGAACACAGGGATGGCTGCCAGCATAATCCCAACCCCCTATAAAAGTTTCAAACCTGTAACTGTGATGGAGTGCAGACAGCGGATGGGGATGGTCTGTTTACTTGATTAGTGTAGCTGTAAATCTATAAACTGATATGCCGAATGATTTGAAACAGATGCTTCCAATGTTGTAAAACCCATGCATAAATAAATTATTTAAACATACACAAATACACTAAATGAGCTGAATTACAAAAGACAAGGTGAAGTCTTTACCAGTCAAAAGTAAAAAAAAAAATGTTGATGTTTCTAACTTCATATATTGTAATAAAAATTCACAATTTGGAAACCATTAATAACTAGAGTAGATTAACTGAAGAAAACATCCATTTCATTCATAGGCTAAATGCGTAAAATATGTGCAAATGGGTACTAGACTAGTGTAGTATATACAGTACAGGCCAAAAGTTTGGACACACATTCTCATTTAATGCGTTTTCTGTATTTTCATGGCTATTTACATTGTAGATTCTCACTGAAGGCATCAAAAGTATGAATAAACACGTGAGGAGTTATGTACAAAAAATGCCGAAAACTATTTCAAGGTGACTACCTCTTGAAGCTCAATGAGAGAATGCCAGGAGTGTGCAAAGCAGTAATCAGAGCAAAGCAAAGGGTGGCTATTTTGAAGAAACTAGAATATAATATATATGTTTCCAATTACTTCACCTTTTTTTGTTAAGTACATAACTCCGCATTTATTCATTTATACTTTTAATGCCGTCAGTGAGAATCTACAATGTAAATAGTCAAAAAAAAAAAAACACATTGAATGAGAAGGTGTGCTCTAACTTTTGGTCTGTACTGTACAAGTATATACAAATTTGTTATGAATTTTCAACAAAAAACTCAGTGGAGAATAAATAATTTGATAATGTAAATATGTTAAAATAACTTAAGTGCGGGCGGCACGTTGGCTTAGTGGTTAGCACATTCACCTCTCAGCTCTGGAGATTCTCGGTTTAAATCCCAATCTGAATGGAGTTTTCATGTTCTCCCCTTGTCTGTGCAAGTTTCCTCCAGGTTCTTCGGTTGTCTCCCACATTCCTATAACATGGATTCAAGGTAAATTGAATGCTCTAAATTGCCCCGTGTGTTTGTGTCTGTGGCTGTGTAAGTGTGTGGTCAGCGATGAATTGGCGCCCTGTCTTGGGTGTATCTGCCCAGCACCCGAGACGTTCTCCCCTGGATGGGCATGGGAAACACCACTGCAACCCTAGTGCAGGATCAAGTGGAAGATAATGAAAAATTCAATTAATGTATTAATAAAGTGTTAAAGACTTTTTCACTTCATCATGAACATATCTGGATGGCCTCTCAGTTCTGTGGATTACCGGATCGAATCCCAAACTGGGTAGAGTTTCCATGTTCTCCCCGTTTCCGAGTGGGTTTCCTCCCAAAGCCCAAAAACATGGATTCAATATAAATTGAATGTTCTAAATTGGTCTAAATATCCTGCGTGTATCAGCCCAGTGCCCAAGATATTCTCTCCTGGGTGGGCATGGGGAAACCACCCGTGACCCTTGTAAAGGATTAAGCGAAAGTGAATGAATGTATTAAATTATCCTGAGACATCATAAAATGTTTTAAGTATTCAGTCAAACTCTTTTTTTAGGGGCCTAGTGGTTAAGATTCCCTGTCCCACCAAGTACTATGGCTGGAAAGACCTTGAGCACATCATCTAACCCCAACCCCAACGCCATCTACAAGGCTACACAATTTTAATATAATTTTATTGTCTATACATAAGACCCAAGTTTTTTTTTGCTCACAGCTTAAGAATCTGCAAATACAGCCATCAAAGAAGCTATACAATAATGAACACAATAGCATAATTTTTTATAGAAATGATAAGGAGTATTTTTGTTGCCCATTCCAAAGCAAACATGCAAACGGAAGTTAACACCAAGAACAGGTTTAAATTACTACAAACACATTTCAGTGGACTGGATGAAGGAAACCCTTTATATGAGGTGGTAAGCCTTTGGAGATTGTTTGGAGAGATGGGTTGCCACGCGGCAACAGAGGAACTTGTAATTACTTCTAAGTCTCGTGTTGTTGAAGCTGCACCATTTATAGCCCTGCGGCTACAAACAATCTTCTTATGAGCTTTAAGCTGGCCTGGAGTGGACCTGTGGCTGAGAGACTGAGGGCTTTGAGTGAATACTGAATCTTTGGGAGCAGTTCCACTGTGCTTGCATTCAGCAGCATCACGCACGCACACCAACAGCGGCTCACCGTGAGAAACTCTCTGGATCTTACAACACAGTCTGGAGCCCCAACAACAGCAAACAAAGTAGTTGCGTGGATTCCACTATCAATCTCCACCTCAGGGCCTCATGGAGACCCAGCGTGATTCCCTGAGCCTTCCATGGCTTTAAGCTTGAGACGCAGGAGAGCAACAGTAAGTAACGCCACCGGGCGGCGGGTCTGCAGTCAAACGTTTACACCATCACAGACATCTTAGGGAGGTAAAGAAACCAAAACACCATCAACCTGACAATAACAACCTTTAATCAAGTGTGAGAGTAGTTTCTAAATGATAACAGGTATTTACAACAAACATGGAAGTTTTGTGAGAGCATTTTGAGTGCTGCTAGAGAATTACAGCGTTGGGATCTGATTGTTGCCAATCACTAGTTTTTGCAATAAACTGTGAGACATGTTGGATTTAAAGGCACACTTGCTCTTTAGACTGTAGTCCTGGTGTTTTATATCCGCTCGTAAGGTTTAAAGTGCAGTAAAAATCTGTGTGAGTAGGAGGTCGTCGCCCCACTGTGTTGGGGCGTCTCGCATTTTAACCGAGTGTTGGTTTTATTCATTTATGCTATTTAGGAGTGTGTGTGTGGGCGGCACGGTGGCTTAGTGGTTAGCCCAGTCAGCGCTGGGGATTCCCGGTTCGAATCCCAATCTGAGTTTCTCCCCATGTATGCGTGTGTTTCCTCTGGGTTCTCCGGTTTCCTCCCACATTCCAAAATCATGTGTGTGTGTGACTGTGTGAGTACCCAGCGATGGATTGGCGCCCTGTCCTGGTGTATCTGCCCAGCGTCCAAGACGGCATGGGGAAACCCCCCCACCCCCCCCCCCCCCCCGACCCTCATAAAGGAATAAGTGGAAGATAATGAATGAATTAATGAATGAATGAATGAGTGTGTGTATGAGGGGGTGAGAGAAAGAGACTGTGTGTGAGGGACATGGAGAAAGAGAGACAGTGTGTGGGTGTGAGGGAGGGAAAGAGAGAGAGACAGTGTGTGTGTGAGAAAGATGGTGTGTGTGTGTGTGTCAGCGGTGTACACTGAATAAAACTGAGACAGAACTGCACGTTCACACCAAATGCACTAAATATACAGATATCAAAGATCAATTCTTCACCAAACTCACACAAATCCTCCCCAATGATTTACCTCACTCATACCCACAGAAAAACTGCCCCACCTACTGGGGGAACACAGGAACAGCTGTTGACTGGCAGCACTGTATGGGGACAGAGTGAACAAGTCAGCCAGTACACACACACACATACACACTTTATTATTATTGCTATGGTTATTGTTACTGTTTTTTTGTTGTTGTTGTTTTTTGCATTATTTGTAATTATTGTTGTCTGTTTTGTTTCGTACCCAGCTTTGAGCAATACAAATATAACTTTTGCCATGCCAATATAGCTTTTGAATTGATTTGAGAATGAGTGTGTGTATATGAGAGAGAGATATAGCTAGAGAGAGAGAGGGGGATAGAGAGAGAGAGAGAGGGAGACGTGGCCAAGTGTTTCAGCAGCACAGTCAGCATCACCGTTCCACTAACCATTAGAATTGGCTGTGTTCGGTTGCAGGCGGGCGCAGTGCGACTGCTCCTTTCCTCTCCGCCTCTGGGAATTCACTAAACTGTGTGAGTATTCTGTGTCTCTTGTACATTTAGAGCTACAGACCGATATGAAACTGGATGATGCCTTAAAGATTTCGTAAGTGACGGTGCATTTGCTCTCGATCAGCTCATCGTTAAGGACCGTGTGATTGCGAATGTGTTTGCTGATTTAACGTCAGCGGTGAAAGTAAAATAGGACGCGAAACTAATCAGAGTCCGATCTCTAGCTTTAGTCCGTTGTCATCTCTTATAATATTCTTCAATTCTCATTTAGTTTTCTGAAAAGACTGTCTTCAAGTCTTAAACACAACTACATTCCATTGCAAATACTCCAGTACCAGGCACTTGGACTCCAGACGAACATTGTTAACGTTTCCAAGGTAACGATCATATTTATTAAATGTAAAATAGGATGTAAACTAAGTGGTTTAAGGATGAAATAAATAAGGAACTCACTTTCCTGGTGTTCCTGACTCTGAATTAGGGAGAAAAGCTTAATGGAAAGAATCTGGAGTTTGATCTTGTTGTTTTGATTCCTGGATTTTTTTTTTTGTTGTTGTTGCAAAGGCTGGAAATGTATTTCAGTTTCACACAGCAGGTGCATAGCAAGCAAAGCCAGTGAATCTAAAAGTTCTAGCTCTAATTAGATCCAGCCATTTATTTGGCATAATACAAAGACTGTGTTCAATAGCCTACTGAGGTTGAATTCAGATGAAAGAAGCTTATCAATAAAAACCATCTGCCAAATGTTATTACAGTGTTATTTAGACAGCGAAAGAAAATCTTTAGTTTATTATTATTATTATTATTATTATTATTAATTATTTATTTTATTCTGGTCTATACAATACTATGTGCTTTTTGCATCTCCCTCTATATTGATATTCATGTGATGACTTGGTTATGGAAATACTTACAGATGAAGATAGAAATACATTTAACTCAGCTACTGCACAGTGAAAAAACTTTTCTCCATTTTTTAAATACATGTTGATAAATTGTTTGATGGATCATGCCCATCATTTTTTTAACAGGCATTTTCTTATAAACTTATTGTATTGACAGGGGGCAAGTTTATATTCAGTCATGCAGGCACCATGTTTTTTAAGCTTTAAGTGAAAACAGCTTCATCCTTTCAGAAATAGGTGTCTATGGCATTGTTGCGCCAGTGCTTGTCTTTGCCCTCTTATGTTGTTATTCATGCAGTGGCATCTAGTTATAAGGGCACTGCCTTGTACTTTAAAAAGGAAGCTAGATTGGTTTGGAAGGAGTCACACGATTTTAGTGTGCTTTCTTTCTGTTCTGCTCTAATCATGATTATGCAGCTTGAAGATTGAGTCAGCTGGTTTGCCTGCACACTGCCTAAGCCAGGCTCTCCATCAAAGGGCGTGTGTGTGTGTGTGTGTGTGTGTGTGTGTGTGTGTGTGTGT
>JAOUQT010310410.1:0-15073 GCA_025769995.1 Xyliphius kryptos | reverse complement strand
AAAGGAATAAGCGGAAGATAATGAATAACACCTAATATGATGATAAACTATTGCAGTTTTCAAAAAATACGAAATCGGTCATTACTTTACCACGAAGCAGCCAACTGGCTCGGCCCCTCTGTCTGATTTTAGATCCCTAAGTGGCCCACTAGTCTAAAAGTTTGCCCACCCCCGGTCTAGACAAAGCATTAAAGTGATTTATTTTGATAATTGACGGTCGATTTTAAAGGCAAAGAAAATCAACATAGGTTTATTTTTTATAAAGAGAAGGTTTATTAGTAGTTCCAACATTTTTTCCCCAAAATGCCATTCCTTAATTTTATATATTCAAACAAATCGACTATTATGCAAATTAGGCCATGACGTCATTTAGCCACTTCTAGCGACTTTAAGGACAGCCAATGGCTACTGTCCTTACTGGGGAGTTCGCTTCAGTGTTTGCGTGCGTGCATTCGGGCCGCACTTCAAAACAGTCAAGTCTTATGATCAGAGAAACCCCAATTCCCCCCAAAGACCCATCCGAACAACCTATAAACCCCACCTGCCTTACGTTGCCCCCGCTTTACACTCACACGGGGGGGTGTTTTTGATAATGGGGTGTTAAAAGGCAGCTTTGGAGCCATGCAGCGTGTTTGTTTTGTTTTGTTTTCATATGATCCGACTTTAAGTGCAGCCGAATTCGAACATGGCATGTCGTTTACATCTCATAATCCCAGTAATTAACTGAAACCGAGCTGCCCCGGCCCTTTAAACTCGACGCTTAGTGTTTAGTTTGTTTACCAAACTGATTTGGCCTAAAAGGAAATAGCTTTGCGTGAGCGCTGAGGGACAGACAGCACTATCAGAACACAGAACCCTGAATTTCCTAAAGGTGTCGGAGAGACCCCACCGAATGAATAAAGTGTGGATAAAGCCGAATATTCTCACGTCATGATGGAATCTAATCGAAATAAAGAGTCTCTCACCTCAAAGCGACTCCGCGACACCCCGTTCACCTCCTTCCCCATAGCTCACAGCGTTTTCGCTTCTCCTGCCGACGAGCCGCCGTCCTAAAACACACAAACAGCCGACTGGATTCCAAATCTGACTCCGTCCGCTCGCTCCTGCTGCCTCATTCTGACATTTTGACGCCGAATGAACCGGTTTTGGTTCAAAAGAGCGAAGTCGAAACTGAGCTGAATTAAGCCGCCGAGCTTATCTGCTCCGTTTGACTGCGGATCCCCCTCCTCTTCCCTTCCACAGCAAGAACAACATATCACCGAAAACACCGCCGCTTTCTCTCTCTGCACAGTCCATTCAGCAGGTTTCGACTCAGTAAACCCCCCGTTTCAGCTTCACTGAAAGCCTTTCACTCGAGTTTAGTGATTTAAACCACGGGTTGCACTTTAAAACCGAACTCCTGAAAGCTCCGTGGTTTTCATGCAGGTTGGCACACGAAACCCTGCTTTATTTATAGTTTTAAACGAGACAAACCCCTAAAACCAAAATGATCTGAGTTGTAAAGTATGTCATTAAATGCTCTTTTATATGAGCTGTCACTCACTTTACAGGTGTGTGTGTAATGTTTGTAATTTTGTGCAATGTCTGCAACTGAAAAGAAATCCCTGTATGTGTGAGCGTACTTGCAAATAAGGCACTGATTAATGAATGCGGAGACCTAACCTCTACAATCTCTACGTGGCTGTCCTACACTGTGATGCTGCCCGGCCTCTGAGCCTTGGTCCTCTCAAGATTTCTATTCATCCATTATTTCCCGCTTATTTCTCTATTAGGGTCACGGTAGGGTTCCCATGGGGAGAACATCTCGGGCGCTGGGCAGATCAGGATAGAGCCCCAATCTATCGCACACTCAGACAAAGACACACTATACAGCACAGTTTAGAGCATTTAATTTAGCTGGAATCCATGTTTTTTGGACTGTGGGAGGAAACCGGAGAACCCGAAGAAAACCCATGCGGACACGGGGAGAACATGGAAACACCCAGATCAGGATTCGAACCTGAAATCCCCAGTGCTGAGAGGCAAACGTGCTAACCACTAAGTCACCGTGCCACCCCTCTCAAGATTTCTTTGTAAAAACACAACACAACAGGGAGGGGTTTTTTTGTGCCACTGTCGCTTCAGCTTGCTCTTTGGAGTTTTAGGCTCATAACAATTTAAAGCTTTATATAAATAAATTTCTCGAATTACTAGTCCATTGGCTTGAAAGTTCCTGGAAGTCCTGTTTGAAGTAATTCATACCGTAAAGACCTTTGCAGCCTGTAAAATACACCAAATTTAAATAAACGTATGGAAAGTAGGCTGTATTTATGGTTTGTGTGGATAAAAGGGTTATATTAGTTTGTTTGGTGTGTCTTTAGGTCGTATTCTACTTAAATTAGGCAGCATCTCAAATCAGTGCAAACGTGTTTAAACTTATTGTAAATTTTAACTCACCAAAAATGATTTTGATCTGCTTTAGTTACTTGGTAAATAAAATAGTTTTATTTCGTATATTTTGTGCATCGTATGCTTATTATCACCAAAAATTATCTGTTGTTAAAAGTCTGTAAATTGCTTGTATATGATCATCAGTCTGTTGCTCTAAAAGTTCCTGGAAGTCCGTTTGACCCAATTACCACAGTGACCTTTACGACTTGTAAAATAACCATGATTTAAACTTAAATAAACTTTTATTCAAATAAAATAGGCTTTATATATATAGTATGCGTTAATAAAAGTTTAATGTTACTTTGGCGTGTCTTTTGGGTTGTGCAGCATCTCAGATCAGTCCGAACTCTTTGCGTTTAAACTTATTGTCATCTTTAATACACCAAAAAAGTGGCCACGTACTTTTGATCTGCTTCAGTTATTTAGCAAAGAAATGAGTTTATTTGATTATTTATACATTTTCTGTATGCTCATTTTGTGGCTGAGCTGCGGTCGGCGGAAGTGACGCAGAGATAGTAGGCATGTTTACAAACAAGAAGTCGTGAAGAGCTCGTGTACAGAGCTCTGTGTACCTTACAACGCAGTTTACAGACGAATTTAAGAAGGAATGTCGTACAATTTTTACAAACTGGCAGGTTAACTTAATTTTAAGCGTGACTATAGTTACACTTTGTAGTTAAAAAGAAGAGGCTTTCAGAAACGGAACCCCTCTACTAGGTTCTGCACCGACCCGGAACGTTTAAATACATGGACCACAAACTTCTTATTTTGGAAGCATAGTTCTAACTTTTGTAATGTTTATGTTCGCAGTTTTATTTTATACGTATGAAACGTATAAAGAAATAATAACGGAAATAACCGTCATTTTAAACCAGACATTATGGATGGTTTTACTTCATTCCGTTTTGAAGTCACTGCGTGGTGGAGGTCTCGTTACATCACACAACATAATGGTTTACAAGATAAACCAGTTTTAATTGGGGAACAGGATTAACGGGATGAGATACACTTTCCCAAGAAGAGCATTTTAAATAAGAGACATTTGTTACTGTTGAAGGCTTTGGTTGTGGTTTTTATCTTTGAAAACTTTGAAATCGCTAAATGCAGCTTTTTGTTTAAATTTGTGTTTTTCTAAATAATATTTTTATAGTTGAACCAGATTATGACTTATAGTTGACATATCAAACTGCCTATGCATAGTCTGCTAGTCGGCTACTGGATATTTAGGGTTTGAAGCACGAAGTGCTTTGTTTTTGTTCAGGTATTTCTTCTTCTTCTTAAAAAGCAGTTGCCAGCCAAGAGCGTAAGTTTTACAGAAACCAAACTTTAGGTGGTGCAACTGGTGTGCATCTTTGCTGATAACAAAAATCACACAATTTATAACTGCTTTTAAGCTTCTAACGTCTACCCTAAAATTTACACGGACTTCACACATTTTCCCCAGACCCAAATCAGACAACTTTGCAATTTGGACCTATAAGTTATGGCCACTTTGTTTTTTGCTTATTATCAAAATTTGAGAAATCTACTTTTGCAAGCTAGTCCTAAGCTTTCCAGTCAAACACCATGTGCTTGGTAGCAAAAAATTGATTATTGATGAGCGTGCTCATCAATAATCATTAAAAAACGTTGGACGTTTCCATTCTGCCAGGGTGCTACATACAAATTATTGAATATGTCAAATTAGATTATGATTTAAATAAAAAAAAAATAAAACTAAAAAAATAACCCCCCAAAAATTCTCCAACTTCACACAAACATTTAGCATCAGTCTTTGAGGAGGCAGATCAAATTTGGTGGACTTTTGTATTTAAGGCTTTCTATAATGACAGTATGTTATTAGTAAAAGTGTTTTTGTTCTGTCCTCAAACTGTACATAGCTCTCCTACACTGCTGATGATGCCATGGTCTCCTAGGGTTTCCTCTTAGAAAACCAACTATAACATTTTTTTTCTTGAAACTGGCTTGCTCTTTGGGGGTTTATAAAACTCATAGGGTTAGGACATTGTAATAACACTATAAAACACTTTTGAGTAAATTAACTATTGTAAAAAAGTGCTATAAAAATAAACTTAAATGTATCTACACATAAAAGAGTCGACCATGCTTGTGCTTTTACACAGTAAAACATCATCTTTAAGTGTCAGCTACCAAACAGCACTAGAGCGGAATAATTTGAACATCAAGCTAGGGGGGCAGTCATAGTCATTGTGGTCAAGAAACCAGCCTTGCGACATAAGTGTGCCTGGTTTGATTTCCCGTCCCAACAGGTACTACAGGTAAGGCCCCAATTGTTCCTCGAGTGCTGTTTACAGGGCTGTCCACTGCTCCAGGCACATGCTCACTTCACTAGCGTGTGTGTGTGTGTGTCACTGCATGGATGGCTTAAATGTGTAGGATGAATTCTTGTGTGTGTGTGTGTGTGTGAGGGAGAGAGAGAGAGAATTGTACTTGCGCAGTATATACCCTAATATCTTAAGATCCAATAATTAACATTTGATGGTTCATTAGTATGTTGGCAGACAAAAAGTTTTTTCTTTATACAGTGCAATAATCTTTACAGTATACTTACACTTCACAAAACAATATAATCAGTCAAGATTTTTTATTGCTTGTTTTATTTCCTTCTTTTAAGGAACAAATACAAATTTGTTAATGCAGCGCTGCAACCTGGGGAAAAAAATCATTTTTCTTTTTAAATAAACAACATATCACACATTTTCCATCTTACACTACAACATAACAAGGGTGTTTCTTGTCAGTGTTTCTCCAGAAAAAGTTCATTACTATCTATTTCTCAGCCTGTATGGGCGACATCGTGATGCAGTGGTTAGCGCCTCTGCCTCTCAGCGGGAAACTCCAACAAGGGTATTTTCTCTGTGGAGTCTGCATGTCATTTTTGTGCTTGCATGGGTTTACTCTGGGCACTATTATTACTTTCCCACATTGCAAAAACCTACTGATTGGTAGGTTTTTAAAATGACTACTTATTAAAAGAGCTTAGATCCGATGCTGTTTCATAAATACATTAATAGCTGTGTGCAGTTTGGGTCTTACCATATTCTATTTATCCACTCATCCTTAAAATAATTTAAAAAGGTGGCACCAGTTAGTGAATGGGTAGCACATCATCCTCACATTGTTGCCAACTTTGTCACACCCTTTAGCGACTTGTTTTTCAAAAAAAGTAACTGCTGACTTTTGCTGGTGTTACACTGGTGGAGACCTTTTGAGACTTTTGGATACACAAGTTTATGTTCTGAGTAAACAGCAAGTTCTGCCATGAGCCTCGTTCCACAAGATTCAGTGCTCAAAGAGAAATGCATCGCTCCACGTCCAAACTGCAACTGAAATGCCCCCTAATGATGGAGCAGGAATTGATGTGATTTACATAAAAATAATGTAATGAGGGTCTAGACACAGCATTAAAGCCATTAACTTATTTTACAAAGTAAAAAAAAAACACAGCTTTTTACAGAAGCAAAAAACAAAATCAGCTGAAGTAGACCATTTTTTAGAGCTACTTTGTAATTTTAACATATTTAGGTTGTTTTTTCCATACTTTTTTCTCTCTCACAATGTTTATTCCTTAAACACACAAATGGAATATGCAAATTAGACACAACTTCTAGCAACTTTTGGGACAGCCAATAGCTATTTTCCTTACTGAAAGTGCCTCCTCCTAGAGGACAACAGTGCCTCTTGGTTCTAGAAATCCTGGTCCTTATCAAGATCTGAGTGGAAGTATTGTTCAGTCGCGTAGTTTTTTTCTGGGTTGTCCAGTTTCCACCCACAGTTCAAAAACATAAATTCAAGGTGATTTTGCTGCTCTAAATTGCCCCTTTATAGTGCATCTGTGTGAGTGTGTCCCCAGCAATGGATTGGATTTCTGTCCTGGGTGTATCAGCCCAGTTCCCAAAACGTTCTTCAGTGGATGGGCACAAGGAACCCCCAATAACCTTAGTATTGGATTTAGTGGAAAATAATAAGATGAGAGTTTTCACATAACTGTCTGTGCTTACATTTATCTGTGTTTGTCCAAGTGGGTTTGCATTTGTGTTTGTTTTGGTTTACGATTGATTTATAGTTTACATTATAGGTCATTTTAATAAAATCTACGGAGGCGCGAATTAGTATAAATATATTAGTAATAAGTTAAATAATGGAACAAAAGAAGGTAAACAGTCACAAGGCTGTTCCGTGACGTCGACAATAACGATTTGATTGGCTGTTGGTTATGTCACGTGTGAGGCAACGGTAATCAACAGTACAGTTTTATGATTTTTTTTTATTTACGGTAATTATAAACATTATACACACTGTAACTTTCCACTGTTTCTATAAAATTACTTGTTTTACTTATTATTATAATTTAATCGTTTAACCCGACGTCAGTTCCGGTTCTGCTGTAAAAGCGGGAGTGTGCAATGCACGGAAACGGGAACGCGCACAGATCTTGTGAGCTGAGCAGTAATGGCCGCTGTGGATGAGTGTAGCCGCGGGGCGGTGTTGCGTTCTTAAATCCATCCACATCGTCCTAAATATCGGCCTGCTTTCCTAACAGAGCCGCTCAAAAATAAACTGGAATCAATTCTAAACACGAATATATGAGTATTGGGGATAAATATGAAAGCCTAAAACAGATATGAGAGAACTATTAAAGCGAAACATGTAAACAGAACCCACCGGCTCGAGTGTTTTTGGGTTTTTTTTCAGTTTGGGAGACATTTCGTCCGTAATGGACTTTTATAGTTTGTATATCAAAGAGCTTGTTTTCTCCTGTTCAAAATAACCTGGAAGAGAAGTTAAACGAGGGACATCATTATTTTTTTCATTTTTTTGTTTTCTTTTCAAAAGCGATTAGCATAGCTTAGCATAGTTAGCTGAAGACGAGGCGAGAACGCAGCGTCCTCACTCTGGCTTTCGTCTCCTCACTTTTGGATTCCTACAAGACTCCTGGGCGGAACGAGGACTGATTAATTTTTCTGGCTAAACCGCGCTGCAGGTCTTTACTTTATTGTTTTGCGTCAGAAGAGAGGTGCTGCGTGCTGAAGAAGTTGGACGGTGATGAATTCCTGATAAAGGTTTGATCAACGTGAACACTGTAAGTTACTCTCCACCATATTACTGTGATCTGTAATCAAGTGTAATTGATTATTAATCAAGGTTCGGGGGAGAGCTAATGTCTGTATGTTAATGTGCGTTAAAGGGACAGTACGGCATGCCTGGGTCAGACCGACATCATGGCACCAAACGGAAGTCTGAAACTCATTTCAAACAGCAGCAAGTGTCAGGCACGAGGGCCACCGAAAGCCTGTCCAAACGTCCTCAGATTCAGTCCTCGTCATCATCATCGTCATCCTCAGCCAAACATAACAAACGCCACAAGCTGGTTAAGCCCACCTTCCGAGAGTCGCCACCAGACATCCCGCTTGTTACTCTCAAACCTTTAGTGGAGTATGATGACATCAGCTCTGATTCCGATGGCATTCTGGACACACCTGGAATTCCGGAGAAAGTGCAAGAGGTAGAGGTAGAGGAAGAGCTGTGCGTTAAAGAGGTACGGACTCACAAACGCAGACGTTCAAGAAAAAAGTCCAAAGACCCTCAGCGTTTGCAAGAATTAGGTGAAATTGTTGAGCGCAAACGAGAGTCGAAGCGCAGAAGCAAAGATAAGCCTTCATCGTCCATAAGTACATCATCCCGACCCGAACCCGAGTCCATCGTCAGACGGGAGTCACACGCCTCCATCAGCATCTCTGCACAACCCACAGAGTCCCTGGGAAATAAAGATACCCAGTCACGCAGGTCCTCGCACCGGTCACAGGGTCAAAACCGTACCAAGGGTGAGCGCAACCGTGAGCATTCGGACCGGAACAGGAGCAAAGGGTCTGCGAGGAACCGCAAAAGTGGCTCGTCCAGAACTGGAGGAGGGGCAGTCCCTGCATCCCCAGCTGAGTTAGACGATGGCTATTCTTCCCGGCGGCGGGTCAACACGCCAAGTCCTTACCGGGAAAGCTCTCGACGGAGCAGACAGCGGTCCGAGAGTCCGTATGCCCGCCGCAGATCTTCCAGTTACGAGCGAGATGGGAGTCCATACGCTAACCGGCGATCCTGCAGCACCAGTCCAGTCTCACGGTGAGTATAACAATGAAAACCATTCGGCGTCATCACACACATCTGAAGCAGTTTCAGCTTCACACATTGTTTTTTATTTGGCACAAACAAAATGCCCTCCCTGTGCCTGTGTGGATTTACTCCACCTACTCTAGTTCCTCTCACATTCTAAAGACATGCTGATGCGGAAATTGGAGTAACTGCAGCTCTCCCCATGGCTCTATTGGTTGCAACAGTTCCTGTTGGGAAATAGCCAGTGATGCTGTCTTGATGTTAAAATTTCTAAATCAGACATCTGCAAAGATTCCAAATGGTCTTGTAATGTTTTAGTCAGAATGAATAAATCATGTTTTGAAATTAATTCAGCCTTTTACCACATGATGGCAGAACCATTCTAATACTAATATCTGTCTCCCTCTGTGCCTCTGAGAATTGAGCACATATTGTCAGATATTTAGAGGCAGAGGAGTGGCTTTTGGTTATTTCTCATTAGCATTTGATGAACGCACCGATGCATCTGACACAACTACAAATTTTTTTCTTTAGGGGATACAACCTAAACACATGACAGATCATGCCCGATCATTACCTGGTGGACCACAAGGGGGGGGGTGATATTGAACATGGAAAATATAGGTGGTCTCAAAATGACAAAGCAGACGCATAGGACAAGACATTGAGGGCTGATGTGGGTGAAATTTGTGGACTGACCATTGGGGGTCGCTACTACTAATCTAAAAAAATCTCACTAGAACATTCTTGAAAAATAGACAGAGAAATATGCCTTCATCCTCCCCAGTTATCTTATCGTAAAGCCACCATGCCTGATCTGTAATAAGGGGGGCATAAAACAAAGCATGCTCATTCTGATGCATGGATGTCTGGTCTGTTTGAAAGAAGTTGTGTTTTAATTTCACAATAATATTATGCTTTGACAGTCCTTCGTTTGACAGACTTTTTTTAAGGACTAGTTTGGATTTCCGCAGCAGGGGTCTCCACTGACTTCATTTGTTTTTCGCATGTTGAGCATTAACGCTACACATCACTAATGTGCTGATTCACCCTCCTATCCAGATCAAACAAGTAAGCATTATTAGACCGAAAAAAAAAAAAATTTTGGAATATGAAGTTTCTCAATAAAGAGCATTTTTGAGATTGAGAAAGAGTCCACACATAGTTGGGCATTTATAAAAAGGGATATCTCCCCCACATTGTTTTCAAAATTATCATACACACAGGATCGTTTTACAAAAAGTTTTTATTCACATGAACCCACACAAATACGCCAAAGCACATAGATGTCAGTGTAACCTAAAGCTGAAATCTGTCAGCCAGAATCCCTCAAAACAAACACCCAACCTCCAAGTTCTCCTTCTCCTGTGCGCCTTAATGCATTGGTTTGTAGAAAGAAAGTAAAAATCGTCTGTATTAACATAAGAATCAGCATGTCTCCGGTAGCATCTATTTTTTTCACACGTAAAATCAAGAGCCGCATGTGTGCCGTCATCATCGCATTTTTTTGTTGCAGATGGTGACGACGTTTCCACTTTGCCCAAAGTTTTCATAAATAATCGTTTTGGTGATGTAAAACTATGTTTTTATGTGGATACTTATCCAGATACCCGACTGCATGTGGACTAGTTCTGACAGTCTGATGTCATAAATTTTTTTTTTTTTCATTATAGTTCTTTATACACTGCTCAAAAAAGTAAAGGGACCACTAAACCAACACATCCTAGACCTCAGTGAATAAAATATTCCAGTTGAAAACTATCTATTTAATACTATCTATTTAATAGATAGTGGAATGCGTTAAGAACAAAATAACATAAAAATGATCATGGAGGTCTGGATTTGGAATCATATTTAAAATCAGAGTGGGAAATCAAATGACAGGATCATCCAACTTCGGTGGAAATTCCTCAAGACAAGTTAAAATGAGGCTCAGCAGTGTGTGTGGCCTCCACATGCCTGTATGACCTCCCTACAATGACTGGGCATGCTCCTGATAAGGTGATGGGTTTTCTCCTGAGGAATCTCCTCCCAGACCTTGATCGAAGCATCATTCAACTCTTGGACCGTCTTTGGTGCAATTTGACGATGTCCCAGATGTGTTTGAATTATGGTCTGGGGGAACGGGCAGGCCAGTCAATAGCTTGAATACCTTCATTATGTAGGACCTGCTGATACACTTCAGCCACATGAGGCCTAGCATTGTTATGTGACAGAAGGCACGCAGGGCCCACTGCACCAGCATTTATTCTCACAAGGGGTCTGAGGATCTCGTCCCAGTACCTAGTGGTAGTCACGGTACCTCTTGTTAGCACATGAAGGTCTTGATGTGTCTCACTTGTGGGCCATATTTGGCCCGCGGGCCGCCTTATGCTGACCTGTGCTATACAGTATGTTCAGTTGAGAGCCATTTGGTTGCATGGTTCCTAAACCTGAACCTATGATTGCTACAAAGCCACCGCTTTGCCACACTTTGCATGTGTGCGCACTTCGCTAGTGTTTGTCTTTACTGATGGGTTCCTTTGTCCGTAAACACAGTAGGCAAAATAGATCACCTTATATTTTACCTTAACTAACTTCTTTGTGTCAATGGCAATTTTAATAGTTAATCTTATTACATTATACTATGCTAGATACTGATGCTAGCTGTAGCAGGGTCATGGTCTGTATTTGCACATCTATTTGATGGTTCTTACATTAATTTGGTCAAATGAGGGGAGACGTCCCATCTTGTAAAGACTTAAGCAGTTTTGTATTTTTTTATATATATCTACTGCCTTTAATGTTCGAGAATCCCCAGCGCTAAGGGGCGAACGTGCTAACCACTAAGCCGCCCATGATAAAAAAAATTAAAATAAAATAAATTGTCTATTTTCATTTTCCTAATTTATGTGAAGTTAAAAGATGAGCTGAGATTTGATGTCAGTTAGAAAGCATCAGTCTCCAACCAGATTAAATGTACTGCATATCCTCTTGTTACCCAGAGTCTGCCCTCCTGAGCTGTAGGATGAAATCTGAACTCTGGACATATCAGAAATGCCTATAAGCCTATAGAAACTGAAAGTATGGCTAGCCAAGTGCTTAAATTGCTGATTTAGTTTTTTTAGATTGTTTATTGTGTAATATTTTAGAATACAGCTAGTACATAAATGTTGTTTCTTTACTTGTTTTTTCTAAATGTTCAGTTACATTTTTAAAAAAATAGAAAACCATCCGCAAATGGCACACAAACGGAACACCAAGTAAAGCCAGACATATAAGGGACATTACTGGTTTTGAAGATAAACAAAAAAACAGACAAAATAATTAGACTGGTGCTTTAATTGTTTTTTAATAGATTTTAGAAATGTAACTGTTTTTTTTGTGTTTTGTATTCTCTTTTTAGGCGATCTGTCCGGTCACGCAGTCGCTCACCTGTGTACTCGTCCTCTCGTCGGTCGTCTTCACACTCGCGCAGTAAGAAGCATTCTGGTCTTGGCGGGTCTGGCGGAAGCTCCTCCTCCAGAAGTCGACCTGCCAGCCGTTCTCCTTCTACCTCTCGCCTGCCCATCTCTTCCAGCCTGGGGGCGGAGCTTACACGTAAAAAGAAAGAGCGACTTGCGGCCGCTGCAGCCGCGCGTGCGGCGGTCACCCCACCCCAACCTCAGGAGCAGAAGGTGGAGCCTGAGTCGGCCACACCTCCAACAGCTGAACCTCCACCCCCAACTTCTACTCCTGTACTGGTGCCCTCGGAGGAAACACAGATCGCCATGCCTCCTCCCCCTCCATCAAATTCTCCGCCTCCACTTCCTTTAAGTTCGTTGCCTCCGCTTCCATTAAACTCCCCGCCTCCGCTTCCATTAAATTCCCCACCTCCCCTTCCTTTAAATTCCCCGCCTCCACTTCCTTTAAATTCCCCGCCTCCGCTACCTTTAAATTCCCCGCCTCCGCTACCTTTAAATTCCCCACCCACACCTCTTTTAAACGCTCCTCCTCCTGTACCTCTGAATCCTTCACCACCTCCACCCGCCCCTCTTAATACGCCAGTACCAATGCCTCAATCTAAAAACACACCAATCAAAACCTCCACACTGCCGCCCCTTCCTCTTCCACCAGCACTTTTGGGAGAATCAAGGCAAAGGTGTGTATCCATGTGCACACACATTCAGACTCACATGCACATACTTTATATATTTAAACAAAATATTTTTTTGCAGTCAGAAGAAGGTCACGCCCTCTCACCGGCATGCCAGGAGGGACCGTGACAAGGAAAAAGATAAGGAAAAGGAGGTTAGGCCACGCCTTCTGAGTGATCTACCCCTCCCACCTATACTTTTTGGGGGTGATTCTACATCGCCACCGTCTTCACCTGTACTAGAACCAGCCCCATCCCCTTTACCAACCTGCTACAAAAAGAGACCAAAGTAAGTGGAGAAAAAAACAGCCAAGACATCAAACACACCGGCTGACGCTTTTTCTAAACAATTAATTGTCTCAATGTTGTGGGTTTCCCTTCCTGTGAACTTACTTAATTGAGACACTGCATTTGCATTTATCTGAAAGCTTTTATCTTTTAACTTTGTGTTTGGGTCTGCATTTTTTATTTTGACAAAAGCAAAATTAGTCAAGTATTTAGTTAGAGGCCAATAATCACATAATCAACTCCTGTCATCGTTAACATCTTTAATTTTTTAAACCCATTTTAAAGGAAAAAAATACTTTTCTAAACTGAAATTAAGCCAGTGATTTGATTTAAAACTCCAAATAAGAAGACAAATGAACAGGAAAAAGAAACTTAACAACTTGTTTGTTAAATATATACAAATTAAAAACATTGGTGCCTTTTTATTTAATTGTGCTTAATAATTTTTTATTTGAAAATATTACTTGCTACATTTTTGCTAGTGGAAATATTTGCTGTGTATGAAAGTTAAGCTGCTTAAGAGTGCGTGGTACTTGTTGTCTGATTCCTCTTTTTATGAGGTACCATACATTTTCAGTAGGAAACGGATACAGACTGCAAAAAGGCCAGTCAAGCTTACACACCGGTCTATGAAGTCACACACACTTGTGCATGACTAGAAAACAATGTCTTGACAGTAGAATGTTTCCCCCACATTTACAAATACACAGCTCAGCTATGCTGTGGCTCCGAGGTACTTCAGTGTCATCACTGATGCTGGTTTGTTCATTTTAAGTTTGCCATGTTGAATCCAATGTCCAAACATAAATTTTAACTTATCCTACCTGTGAGTAGCAGTGCTTTAGCCCAGTCTGATTCAGTGTGTGCATACAAGGTTAAAAGGGGAAAATAAAAAGGAAGTAGGTAGTGTTGGTCCTAGATGGTGTCTTTGTTTTAATTTATGCATTTTCTTTTTTGCAATTTTTTTTATCTGAATACTTGAAGACTTGCATTGCTCTATTAAACTGTGTTTATATTGTGAGCAGAACTGCATATCACAACGGGATTTATCTTCCAGCTCTGCTTCCAAGCTTCGCCTGAAATTATAGCACAGTTAGCAGTTGTATTGAATTACTTTTAACTATATTTTAAGCAGTCAACTGTGTACAGAGCAGCAATTTGTTGTTGGGTATGTGCATGTTTTTGGGGACGGGTTTACTTCTGTGCTTCTTAATGATTATGGTTATTGTGTTTGTGTGTAGGATCTGCTGTCCTCGTTTTGGTGAGAGCAGACAGACTCTGATAGATTGGGGAAAACGATGTGTAGATAAATTTGAGATCATTGGCATCATCGGGGAGGGAACCTACGGTCAGGTGTACAAAGCCAAGGACAGAGACACAGGTATGAATCTTTTTTCATTTAACATTATGTTATTCTGCACTGTCACAGACAAGAAAAAAGGTTGCTGAGCATTTATTAGCATGATTCGGACATTTCTAGTAAGAAGGAGGAGAAACATGATGGTGAGTGTACAGAAAACTGGTTGAAAAATCCGTGAGGGAATTCGAGGAGAACAAAGTAATAAGGAATATAAGGGAAGTGTTAGCTCAGTGATTAGGGGAAATGGGAAATGGTTGGGGGGAGAGGGAGGGGACTCTGGTCGGGAGGAGGTGAATATATAAAGAGAAAGTGAAGGTAAGGGAAGATGGGAGGTGATGGTTGGGGGAAGTAGAAAAAAGGAATGATTGTAAGGGCGTGAAGGAAGAGAAGGTAAATGATAATGTGATGGATGAAGGTTAAAGCAGGCAGTAATAGACGGAATGATGTAACTGTTTACGTTGTTTAGAATAAGGAAAGTAATGTTTTGTGATTTCATTTATGATTTAAATACAAATACATTGCATGTAAACTGAAGGAGTCTGCCATCGATGTACTTGCAATCTTTTTGATATGGTTCGTGAGTTGTTATTAGTATTAATGTGCTGCGTTTACATGCAGGTGAGCTGGTCGCTTTGAAGAAGGTGAGGTTGGATAATGAGAAGGAGGGCTTTCCCATCACCGCCATAAGAGAAATTAAGATCCTGAGGCAGCTGAACCATCGCAGTGTTGTCAACATGAAGGAGATTGTCACC
>JAOUQT010310403.1:0-15073 GCA_025769995.1 Xyliphius kryptos | reverse complement strand
CACACTATACAGGGCAATTTAGAGCATTCAATTTACCTTCATGTTTTTGGGATGTGGGAGGAAACCGGAGAACCCGGCGGAAACCCACGCAGACACGAGGAGAACATGCAAACTCCACCCAGATTTAAAAAATAATTTTCCCATTTCTAAAACACACTTTGAATAATCTGAGCACTGAAGCACATGACGCAACGGTTGTAGTGCTGAAAACATGCTTTATTGAATCAATTATAATACTCATGGAGGTTGCATTCAAAAATAATACTACAATTCTACATTGAAACCAAACCACAGGGCATTTCATTTCTCTCTTGACTTGTTTCCTAAAACAGCAGATGGTACGACCTTCCTCGATCCTCCTTTTGCCCGACAACTTTAAAGAACTAAAGCTAGCACACAAACACACAATGCAACAAAGCAATCCTCCAAGAGGGAGCTCTGCTTCTGCAAGGAAGTACCAGATAGACTTTCTATATTGGCCAGGTGATGTTATTTGAGAAAGTGTATGCGAGCAGTTCCTTGCCAGAAACGGAGCGCAATTAAACATTTGAGCTCACAAAGCGCAGGCCGCTTGCACTCTGAGCAGGTCTTTAATATGGTGGTATGACATATTCCGTTTGAACACAAGACCCAGTCATGCTGCTTACATGAGGGTAAGATGCACTCAGCATTCAAGGTCTTATGGTCAAGTTCTAAAATCATGTGAGTTATGTAATCTCACTGCACATGAAGACATACAGTGTAAAAACTTTGTCTCTCGTTTTTTTTAGTACAACTTCAACAGGGAGCCTCTCTACCTGTTGAGGCAATCTTAAGTCTTCAACAAAGAGTTGAGGCACAGAGTTTAGTTCCAGGTTTAACAGGGTATTCGTTCCATGAAAAAAACTTTCTCCTGATAAACAATTTGTTCCATGTGTTTCAGTTAATAGCGTCATAAATAACAATTCATACATTTCCCATAACCGGTAAATTCGGCTATATACATTATGTACATGTCACATACAAATTGATAAAAATTCTAGTCATAATTATCCAATATGGCATATTTTAAAACGACGTTAGACTAGTTTGGCATAAATTATTGTCAAGTTTGATATAAAAATATTTCATATTTACAGAAACAGATATCTGGGTACTTATCCAGTAAATATTAACTTTTTTTTTTTTCTTCCGTTCATTCAATAAATAAAAAGGCACTTAATGAGAAAGGGGTAGAAAGTATGTCTTACGTTTATACTGATCGAATGCTAATAACGACACTTGCCATGTCAGACCCATGCTCATTGGACAGTTTGAGTGTGTACACCCCAGCATCACTCTGTTTTACACCGGTGATGATGAGAGTCGTCAGGTCCTCTGTGGTATCGATGTGGAACCTTCCACTTTCTTCAGCGGTTTGAAGCACCTTTCCACCACAGGACCACTCGATGCGAGGTGTAGGCTCTCCAGAGAAAGCGCAGGCAACGGTCAGGACTTTTCCAACGTCGATGCTGATGTCTTCGGGCAGGGCTTCAATTTTTGGCGCCATGCCTTTGAGGAAGCGAGCAAGTTGGTTTCAGTGAGCTACTGGAATGTATCAGTACCATTCAAAAGTTTGGACACGCCTCCTTTTCCATGTTCCACATAGATGGACTTTGTAGTTTTACAATTACAGAGTTTTTTGTATTACGTTGCATCTCTGTTCTCTATTGGCCATGACCTTACCAGAACGGGTCAAAATTGGCTGGTGGTTTTTTGACACTGATGGGGTGAGGGGTTTTTTAGCGCATTGGTGATGCTGTAGTTTCATTTAAAACCAATAATAACCAACAAATAACCAAATAATACCTGCTCTGTGCTGGTACTATTAAGGTTCTGACCATAGAACAGAGTAAAGTCTAACACAGAATGTAGTGCAGTTCACAACCATGAACTACGGTCTTAGATTGTAGATCTACAAACGCCATCTCTATGGTAAGTGGAACTGATAAATAAGTGAAGCAAAAAGCCGGAGATGTCCAAACTTTGGATTGGTAGTGTATTCATATTTTAATAGATGCAAATAATGTGAACGTTTGAGATGAAACTCACCTTGACCACTGTGCAAAGAGGCTCTCATTGACGATGCCTCAGCATGTGACTGACTGGACATTACACTGCTTGTACTCATGGCATACATGGACTCAGAGGTCATAGAGGACATGCTGGACATGGACATTGTTTCACATTTCATTTCAGCCATGGCTGAACTACTGAACGATGTCTCCTTCATTGTGCTCTCCATATGGATGGATTTTGAGGAGAAACTCTCAAACGTGCTGCTGACCGCTACACTCTCCCTTGTCATCATTCCTTCATGGGCCAAAGAGGACGCTGATTCTGAAAGATGATGGAGGAACGTGTTAGATTTTAAAAGACGTATAAGAACTGAAAATGGCTGAAATATGTTTAGGACACTGAATAAGTGAAGTCAACTACAAATTACCTTTTACAGCCATATGTGTAGACACAAATGCTGTTATCTTTGCATAGATGGCCTGGAAGACTTGACCAGTAAATGAGAATGAGGTTCTAGAAACTGCTCCACTTTCGACAATCATTTCACAGGTATATTCACCCTGATCGCTCTCGGACACGTCAGATATGTACAGAAAGCAAGACCCATCAGCAGATGTGCGACTCTGATAGCGACTGCTCTGGATGAGTTTTCTGCTGTCTTTGTACCATACAACCTCCTTTACAGAGCTTTCTGCAACACAAGTCATTTTCACCTTGTCTTCTGATGCCTCTGCTTTGAGTTGTTGGACCACTTTCAGTGGAGTAGGTGATTTTACTGTAAGTGGTGATTTCACCCTTTTTGGTAACACTGGCTCTGGAGACTTTGCTGTTGGTGATTTCACCCTCAGGGGTGATGCAATTGGTTCTGGTGATTTTACACCGGTGGGTGATTTTACTCTCAAAGGAGAACTGACTGGCTCTGGAGACTTGATGCCAGTTGGAGATTTAACTCTCAGAGGTGAGGTTATTGGCTCCGGAGACTTGATTGGAGGTGGGGACTTCACTCGTGGGGGAGATGATGGTGATTCAGGAGATTTTAAGCCTGTGGGTGATTTAATTCTTAGAGGTGACGTAATAGGTTCTGGAGATTTGACCGTGGGTGGTACCTTAACCTTTGCAACGCCAGGACCAGGTTCAGGAGATTTGACTCTTAGTGGAGACTTGATTCCCTCAGGTGATTTAATCCGTGGTTCAGGGGACTTAACACCTGTTGGTTCTGGTGACTTAACCGATGGCACCGGTGATGGAACTGATGGCTCTGGTGACTTAATCGATGGAGCTGGAGATGTGACAGAAGGTACAGGAGATTTTGCTGGAGGTTCTGGTGATTTCACTGCAGGTTCAGGTGATTTTACTGCAGGTTCAGGTGATTTCACTTGAGGGACTGGTTTAACAACCTCTTCCTTTGGTACTGGTTTATGAATGTTCAGTGCAAACTTCGCTTCCTGTCTTCCTTCTGAATTTTCAACCACAACAGTGTAACTGCCTTCATCAGAATACTCTACTGAAGATATTTCAAATATAGACTTGTACTGAGTTGTTGTCACTTGAACACGATGGGAACTCACAATTGTTCTTTGCTCATGGATCCAGGTAACACTAGGTGCGGGCACACCATCAATATCACATGTAAACCTTGCAGACTCACCCAGGGACACGGTTAGGGACTGGGGTTTGGTCAGTATTTTTGCTGCCAGAGTGGCTTTGACTTTCTTAGCAGATACGTCTGCCGTAACAGTGGATTCAACTGTTTTCAGTTTCGTTTCAGATGAAGCATGTCGCTCTGCCGATGAATAGGAAGCAGATGACAGGTATTCAGTGGATGCATATCTGATAGGTGACGATGCAAGTCTTTCAGACTGATATCTTTCAAAACCCGAAACCTCACGCGTCTCTGTCAGCTTTGTTTTGGTTTCCGAGATTTCCAAATGTGTCCTTGAGGCAGAAGATGCCCTAATTGACGTTATGTGATAATAGTCTGTCTTTTGTATTTCAGGTACGAATTGTGTTGGTACCTCCTCATCTTTGCGTCTTGAGGAATATGTTGTAAAAGCGCCTCCTGAGACGTCAAGTGTTCCGTAATCTGATGCCTCTCCCTTTGAGTTTGTGCAGACAGCACGGTACGTGCCACTGTCCTCTGCCTGGCAGTCAGTTATCTGAAGAGTCAGGACTCCGCTCATGTTTATGAAATGATATTTGCTGCTCTCTTGGATCAGTTGGCCATTGTGGAACCACTGGATTTCGGCTTCTGGCTTTGATTGGACATTCAAAGTGAATTTTGTGTCCTGACCACATGGTACACGGTGTGAGCGCATTCTCACTGTGATGCGTGGGGCATGGTCAAGACTGAAAGGCTGTTGTGTAACAACCTGATACGTGCGCTCGGATTTTATAGCTGCTTTTCTTGCCTCGTATCTTGACATGATATCAAATCTTGCAGAACGCTCGAATCTAGAAGACGACCTCGAGGATCTTCTTTCGGGAGAAACAGGACTGGGAGAGCGTGGGCGGGTTCTTTCAGGAGTAGGCGACCTTCTCTCAACTGGTTCTCTTTCAGTCTCCACTGGCATACGAGATGGTCTGATCAGTTCAGACACAGGGCGCATCAATTCAATGTATGTTGGAGACAGTGATCTTCTTCTTCTTAGAAAATGGGATATAGGGGGTGGAGAACCACTAGGTCTTACTGGGGCCGCCTCGGGTATTATCTCCTCTTTGTGCTTCACTTTAGTCTTAGGGATTACTCTTGGTGATGGTCGATGCAGTGCAGCCAATTCAAAACGTACAGGGCTACCATATGGAGGAGATGCTGAAAATCCAAGTTCAAGTTCCTCCTCTAGCTGTTGTCTTTCTTCCTCCATCCTCCTCTTAACCAGGTAATCGTCTGCAGGCTGAAGAACTTCTTCATCTGACAGATCACCCAGGGAACGTCTTCTCTGTCTTGAAAGTTCTGACTCAAGAGACGGTGAACGTCTTGCTGGTCTTACGGTTTCTAAATCATCCAGTGTTAGCTGAGGAATACGCCACCTTGGTCTGTATTGATCAGTGATCCTGGGCAGTGGCATGACATAGAACTGTTCCCATCTTGAAAGTCGTATACGTTTCTGCCTTTTTTGCACGACTCTCTCCATGCGCTCAGGAATCTCATATTGGTCACGAAGCTTTTTGTACCACTTCATGTCAGATAAAGGCACAAAGTGCCTAATACTCATGTCCTCCTCGAGAACTGTCGGGTCATGGACGCGTGCCTCTGGAATCTCATAAGGCATTCGGATTATTCGACTCTCCTCTTTGATTTTTTTGATTTCCTTATCTTCCTTGTCAGATATATCAAACTCACCCTGCACATTCTTGGTGCTCACTGCAGGTTTGTACAGTTCGGCAGCTTCCTTGAGTGCCTCTTGGGCCACGGGATTCAGTGTCGTGACTTCTGCTGTGGAGAACTGCTGTGCCATCATCAGTGTTTTCTTTATTTGGTTTTGTACATAAATCTGTTTCTCTTCCTCACTCTTAAACTCCCTCCTGGTGTAAGTCAGGCGGTCTACTTTGAGTGTAGCCTGGCAACTTGCTGAACCAGCAGAGTTTGTGGCAGTCACTTTGTATGTACCTGAATCCTCAATGAGGCTTTCCCTGATATAGAGAACAAAGTAGCCCACACCTTCTTGAACAACTTCAACCTGTGGCCTAAACTCAAGAGGCTTGTTATCTTTTTCCCATTTGAGCGAAAGAGGTGGAGTTCCTGATACTCTCAAGTCAAAGTGGACACTATCTCCCTCAACACATTCAATATTGGCCAAGAGGCGTCTGAACATTGGCCTCATTGTGTCTTCTGCTACAGGATGATGGGTTACGGTCAAGCGTGCCTTACAGCTGTCTTCGCCAAACCTGTTGTTTGCAAGGACAGTATACTCAGCATCGTCCTCAAGGTCAACATTGTGAATCATAAGCTGGTAAAGACCCTTATCACTAATGAACGTGTATTTCTTGGGGTCAGGTTTAATTCGGTGACTTCCTTTAAGCCATGTCACTTGTGGCTCTGGATGGACCGTGATGGTAACACCAAAGCGCACATCATCACCAGTGTATGCTGTGGTATTGTACAGTGGCAATGTAAACTCTGGTGGCCTTTGAAGAAGTTTAGTCTTATCAATCCTGCGCCTGGGTTTCTTGAGGGAACGTCCGATAAAGTACTCTCTATATGACCTTACGCTCTCAACAAACAACTCCGCGTAGGCATTGTCCTCTCGCTCTTCACTGACAACTTTGCATCTGTATAATCCATCGTCACATTCTTCAATGTCTTTTACATAGATGCTAGCAACCCCATTGGCAAAACTGATTTCATACTTATGACTCGCTGTCAGTTTCCGAGAGCCAAAGTACCATGTTACCTCTGTGGTCTTGTCATAGTTTTCAAGGCAGCACATAAAACGGACATGACCACCTTCTTCAGCGCTGCCATGCATGACTGGACCTGCTCTGAGTCCTTGCTCAGGATAGCCGACTTTCACTCTGCCGATGGAAACATTTCTTTGGTTTCTGTAACCACCACCGTAGGCCACGCGAGCTGCTGAAATAACAGTGCTCCAGTCCTTCTTGATGAGTGACTGGTAGTATCTTCTGTGCCTCAGAGTCTTAATGACTTTGGAGCTTACTTGTTCGATTTTCATCTTCAACCAAGGATGTTCTAAAGCCTCAGATGCCGTCATTCTCTGTTTCCGTTCTTTAATGAGAAGCCTGTCGATGAAGTCCATTCCCTCGAGACTGATGGTTTTGAAGGCTTCACTGTCAAAAGTGTACTGGACATTAGAAATCTGCTCAATCATTTTCTGATTTGACTCAGCAGCGAAAGGATTGAGGCCACTCAGAAGCACATATGCAAGGACTCCTACTGACCACATGTCGGTTGCCGTGGTAACAAAATCGCTGTTGTGAATTTCAGGTGCGGAATACTCCGGGGCAGTGAACTGGATCCTGATATTTTCACCAGGTGTCAGCAGTCTAGCTTGTCCCATTTCAATGATTTTGATGGTACTGCTTTTTCTTGTAGCATAGACAATGTTATCAGGCCTTATGTCAAAATGACCATAGTTGCAGCCATGCAGGAACTTGAGAGCTTGACAAACCTGTCTCAGGTATTTAACAATCTCCTGTTCAGTCAGGTCGAAATTGGTGCCAAGGCGTTCAAAGATGTCCATTCCGGATATAAACTCATATATCAGAACATACTCTTCCAAGCTATCAAATGACTCATGTAGATACAGTAAGTTCTTGTGCCTTGCAATATTCAGCGTCTCGATTTCTCTTGCCACTAACTCTCGGTCAGCACCTTTTACCTTTATGAGTTTTGCCATGAAGGTCTTTTTGGAACTAATCTCGACACTTCGATGAACAATTCCAAAGTTTCCGCATCGTGCTAGTTCCTCAGAGATCTTGTAAAGAGATGACAAATTCTTAACTTTAGAATGAGGTGCTTCCTCTTTGGAAACCACTCTCTCCTCATCCACTTCTTCATCGTAATTTCTAATGGCTAACTTGTCTTCTCTTGTGGTTACGGGTTCTGTTGGTGCAGAGGGTTCACTACGACCGAATTTGTTTTCTGCAATGACGCGGAACTGGTATTTGGTCTTTCCAAACAGACTCATGACAGTAAATTGGGACTCTGATGTTTGAGCAACACGAATCCACCTATCCCCAGACACTGGGCATTTCTCTATAATGTAACTTGTGATATCACTTCCACCATCATTAGGAGGAGTCCATGTCAGTGTGATGGTATCTCTGGTAATGTCACTGACTTTGAGGTCTTTGGGGGTATCAGGCACATCCGCAACGTCAAGTTCAACAGTCTGTTTATCGACCCCAAATCTGTTCTTGGCACAAATGATATAGTAGCCAGCATCCTTCTTTTGAACTCCCTTTTGGAACACGAGGGATGTAAAGGACCTGGTGACGATGACTTGGTGATATGCTGTGTTATTAATTATCTCTTGACCCTTCTGCCAGGTGATTGCAGGTTCAGGTTTACCACTGATTGGAATCTTTATGGTAACCACCTCACCACGAACAGCGTAAACAGCTCCCATTCCCTGTAGATGTACTGGCAAATGGACCTTGGCTGGAACTGCGGGAAGGACAGGCAAATTGTTTCATTAATTGTTAATGAAAATCAGAATTTTTCTGGAAAGAAAGCAAAGAGAGAGAACAAACGTACCTTCAACGTCAAGTGTTACAGTTGTGGAGATCGATCCTTCTTGATTTGTTGCCCTAATTTGGTAAACAGCTACATCATTATCATCAGCATTACTGATAACAAGTTGGTAGTAGCCTCCTTTGAATTCTTGAACTTTGATTTTCTCTCCATCGGGCAAAATCTCTTTGCCACCCTTGTACCATTTCACCACTGGCTTGGGATAACCAACAACCTTTGTGACAAAAGTTGCATTGGCTTTGTATTTGACGCACATGTCCCTGAGTTCCTCCTTGAAGAACGGAGCACGTGGAGTTGCATCCGACTTGGGAATGACTGGTTCTGAAATCTCACTCCAGTCACTCTCACCACCGATGTTTTCGCATTTCACACGGAACTCGTACTCGAAGCCTTCAATCAGGCCTTTAACCGTAAAGGTCGTCTCATGAATTTCCCCGGTTGTAACCGAAATCCATTTATTTTGTTTCTTCTCCCGCTTTTCCAGATAGTAGTTCTTAATTTTGGCACCTCCATCACTGGATGGTGGTTTCCAGAATACGACACAGGAGTCCTTTGCAACGGATGTAACAACTGGTTGCTGTGGAATTCCAGGTTTTTCTGCAATGGATAACATTGTGGTTAGAAAAAATCCAGGGAATCGGGTTTTAATTCTTTTTATGTAGCATGCCTTCATTATACTTGTTATGTTGTGCGCATTATTAACTTGTATCAACTGTCAACATTGAATGCTACCTACCAAACGGACTCTTGATGATTAGAACGGAAGGAATCTCCAGCGACTCACTGATACCGTATTGGTTCTGAGCAGAAACTCTGAAGTAATATCCTGCACTCTCAATGAGATTTGGAACCCGGCAAGTGGTTCCTGAAACAGAAGATGACACCAGATGCCACTGCTCGCCCTCCTTCGCCTCTTGCTTTTCTACAATGTAGTTTGTGATCATCGATCCACCATCATCTTTAGGCGGCTTCCAGCTTATAATAACTGAGTTCTTCAAAAGTGCATCAACAACTATTGGTCCTTCAGGAATCAAAGGCTTGTCTGAAAATTGCAAATTTAAGATCAATTTTAAATAACATAATTGCCATAGTGGTCTTTTATCTCAACATTTCTCCCACAAGTTTAAAAACACAACTTACCTTGGATTTCAACACGGAGTACTGTATCGATTGTACCAAACTTGTTGCTTAGCTGCACCTTGTACCTGCCAGCATTGGTCTTCCGCTGCACATTTCTGACGACCAGATGAGTATAATTCTCTGTGTTTTCAATGATGACGTTCTCAGACGAATTTAAAGGTTTCTTGCCGTAGAACCACATGATCTGCGGAATAGGACGGCCGATGTATACAACATGGAGACGCAGGCTTGTTCCACATCCTGCATAGTATTTCTCCTTTAGAGGGAATCCAGGATGGAACTGAGGTGCTGCCTGTAGAAGGAGCTTGCCACTGGTTTCAATCTCGCCAGCCTCGTTGATGGCTCGGCATGTGTACAAGCCTTCATCTTCCTGTTCGTCTGTCAACACTGAAAGAGAATGACTTCGGCCATCCGAGCTCATCTTGTATTTCCGACTCTGGATCAGCTCTTTTCCATATCTGTACCACTTAATTTCCGGAAGAGGTCTTCCAATAATCTGGCAGGTCAATGTTCCAGATTCTCCCAGTTTGGTGGTTGTGTCTTTAATCTCTGCCATCAGACTTGGAGCTTCTCCAACTATTAGAAATGAGTAACAATACATTTTATAGCATGTTTATAATAGATATGTAGTCTATTTGTATTTGTATTTGATTTGATTGCAACATACCACTCAGCTTGGTTTTAATTCCCATGGCTGTTCTACGAGGTCTGCTCAGTCCAGTTTCATTTTCAGCAAACACTCTGAATTCATATTCTGTTGCTTCATTAAGACCGCCCATTGTAAACTGCCTGTCCTTGGAACGCTCCTTGTTACATTTTTTCCAGGCACTTTCACCCGCTTGTCGGAATTCAATCCAGTATCCAAGGATTTCTTTTCCTCCGTCAACTTCAGGACGCAACCAGTGGATAGTGATGCTGTCCTTGGTCACTGAGATGATGTCAATCTCACCAGGTTGACTTGGTTTATCTAAAACAGGAACCGTCATCTAATTAAAACAGTGTCACAAATGAAAGGCCAATTGGCATTTAGTGGTCTTGGATAAATCCACTCACCAAATGGATCCTTGCACACAACTGGTTCGGAAACAAGTCCAGGCTCACTCTGGCCGATGTCATTCACAGCAATCACACGGAACTGATACTCAGCATCGGGGATGAGACCGGAAATGGTGTACATCGTGGTGGTTATGTGAGTCTTGTTGTGACGCACCCACTTCTCAGTAGACATCTCTCGCCTCTCGACGTAGTATCCAGTGACTCTGGAGCCACCATCGTCCTTTGGTCTTGACCAAGAGAGACCGACTGTGGTCTTTGTGACGTCCATAATTTCTGGAGGGAAGCTTGGAGGCTCGGGTGGACCTTTTTATTTGCGAAAAACAAGATTGAGTGAAATTTACAATAATGAGAGTAAGTACTTCTACAAAAACATAAGAGAAATACTCACAGAGAGGGGTCTTTGGTATGACTGATTCATCAGATTTTAGTGATCGACTAATTCCAAACTGGTTCTCTGCCGAAACTCGGAAGTGGTACTCAACATTTTCCTTCAATCCTTTTACCACCAAGGATGTTTCAACCACTCGAGAGTCCACAGTGTACCAGGCTGCCTTGGGCACCTCACGTCGCTCCACAATGTATCCAAGGATGTCAGAGCCACCGTCTTCTGATGGTGGTCTCCAGCTTACTCTTACAGAGCGAGCTTGGATGTCATCGAATTCCAATGGCCCTTCAGGGGCATCTGGACGTCCTATGACCTTAACTTTGATGTACACTGCTTTCTTTCCACATTTGTTCTCCAAGACGAGGTCGTAGGTGCCGGTGTCATCTCTGTGGGCTTCTTTGATTATCAGCTCTGTGCATTCTTCACTGGTGGCAATCATAGCTCTGTGAGAAATATCCCGACCTTCCTTTGTCCACTTACACGTGGGGTACGGTTTTCCCTTAATTGGCACCGATAATCTGATGACACCGCCTTGTCTGACGATATAGCCCTCCTGGTACTTTGTATCCAGCTCATAATCAGGATATTCTGAAACAAAAAATGTCCATTTGAGCATTCAAGAAGACCCTTCATTAATAATGGCATCAAATATCATTTATATTTGTTCTTACCAAGCATTTCCGTGACCTTGACTATTCCAGGAATCTCAGCTGGTTCTCCAGGTCCACCAGCATTACATGCCATAACCCGGAACTTGTACTCGGCACCCTGGGGCATATGTGTTAGAGTGTATTCACAAATCTTTGTCGGTGTGGTATTGCATTTAGTCCATTCGATCTGGTCGGCCTTCTGCATTTCAACCAGGTAACCAACAATCACAGCACCTCCCTCCTCCTCCGGAGGGCTCCATGCTAGGGATACCGATGTACGGGTGGTGTCTGTAACTCTTGGGTTCAGTGGTATTCCAGGAGGTTCTGTTTAAGTAGAAACAGTGAATATGGAAATTTATTAAAAGCTTTATTTATAATAGCTTTAAGATTTTACTTAAGCTCTACTTAGGGTTACTAAGATAAGCTAAGCTTAAGCTCATATACTCTATGTGAACATACCGATCGGATCCATTGCAATTTCTGGCTTTGAGCTCTCACTTGGCTTGCCACTGCCTCTGGAGTTAATAGCTGTAACTCTGTACTCATATTCAAGACCTTCAATAAGCCCAGTAGACCTGTATCTTGTCATTGTCACTGGATTCTTATTAATGCGCACCCATCTGTCAGATCTAGTTTCTTTACGCTCAATGATGTAGCCAGCCACTGAAGAGCCTCCATCAACCTCTGGTGGTTTCCATGTAAGTGTCATGCCTTCATGAGACACATCTAAGATTTCAGGTGTGCTTGGTGCTCCAGGAACAGCTTTAAAAGAACAAATGTATGATGGTTATTATTTTCCAATGATATCAGCCATGTTCAACAGATCTTTGACGTAACATTATTTCAAATGTAAAAGTAATAACATACTCTTGGCACTCTTGCACTCAACCACTTCAGACTGAAGGAATCCACCGATGCCAAAACGATTAGTTGCTGCCACACGGAACACGTATTCTGTTCCTTCAGTCAGTCTAGTGAATTTGAATGTGGGTCTTGTGAGAGATTCAGAAACAGGCATCCATCCAGGGCGATGAGCATCACGCTGCTCGACCACGTAACCACTGATATTGGCACCGCCATCCTTCTCTGGTGGTTCCCAGCTGCACGTAACAGATACGGCGTCGACTTCCTCAATTTTCATTGGTCCAACCGGTATGCCAGGTTTGTCTGGAGAGAAAACAGGGTTTTAGTATGTTCTTTCAAATACTGAAATCAGAAAAGCAGAACTTTGTATTAAAGAAAGAGAAATACCTAGAATTATGACTTTAATGATTTCTGTAGCCAATCCTGTGACGTTCTTTACTTCGAGAGTGTAGTCACCAGTATCATCTATGGTAGTTTCACGAACTGTCAGTTTTGTGAATTTAGATGTCGTTTCAATTTTGATGCGGTCAAGCTTGTCTTTCATCTTAGTGCCATTGAAGAACCAAGAGCAAACCGGGGCTGGTCTTCCAACGATGGGGATGGTAAGTACAATCGGTTTGCCAGCATGAACATTAACGATCTTTTGAGGAATGCCAGTTAGGTCAATCTTGGGCAGGACTGTAAAAAAATCCAACATGTATACACAACGTTAACAAGCTATACAGTACCAGACAAAAATTTGAACACGACTCCATTTTTCTCCACTTATTGATCTTTTTAATGGTTCCACTAACCATAAAGATGGACTTTGTAGTCCTACAATTACAAATTGTAGTCCATCTGTTTTTGGACAACAGTACATACTGTAAGTCCCCTTTACTCTGTTCTCTAATGGTCATGACCCAAATAGCATCACCGCAAAGCAATTTGTTTGGTGCATTATTTTCATTATTCTCATGAAACTACAGCAGCACTGCTGCACTAAAACACTCTCACTGCAACAGTGTCACTGCAGAACTGATAGTAAACAATACACCACCCAAATAACACCTGGTCTGTCATGGCATTGACCAATAGAGACCAGAGAACCAACAGGGGAATAACAAAAACAAAGAAAACAGATGGACTACAGTCTGCGTTCATAAAATACGGTAAGTGGAGAAAATAGTTTGTCCAAACACATCGAGTGACATACCTCTCTGTTCTTGAATGGTTGCTGGTGTCATCAGGTCTCTTGGTTCACTAAGTCCTCTGCTGTTCTCAGCTCTGATTCGGAATAAATACTGCTCATTTTCATTTAGAGAATCTATGGTGTGCTGCAATACCGACGCCCTCACGTTAGCCACAGTCATCCATCTGTCGGTTCCGGTCTTGCAGGCTTCAATGACATATCCAATGAGTCTGCTTCCTCCATCATGATGTGGCTTCTCCCATCCGAGGGTGACGGTGGATTTTGTAATATCAATGATATGCAAATCTTGAGGCACAGAGGGCATCTCACACATCAGCACTGATTCAGTGGTTTCACATGGTTCACCAACACCATATATGTTTTCAGGCAAAACTCGGAAGAAGTATCGTGTTCCTTCCTCTAGACCAGTGATTCTGTAGAGAGTTTTCTTGCATTCCATTGTCACCGTTTTGTATGATTTCAATGATGCTTCACGCTTTTCAATGATGTAGTTGTTGATGTGAGCCCCTCCATCAATAGTGGGAACGTCCCATGTGATTACAACAGATTCTTTTGTGTAATCCTTGATCTTCACGGCACCACAAGGTCCAGGAGAATCTGTAATAATTTTATAAGATTTATATAGTGGTGATATTCAAATATAACAGCATGTTTTATAATATTTAAAACTGTGAAGGAAAGAATACAAATAGCACTCACCATAGATTTTGACAAGTACGGTAATCACCTTCTTGCCAGAAGGATTCTCAGCCTCAATTGTGTACTTTCCAGCATCATAACGATGTACCTTTTCCACCACCAAAACTGTAGTGCTCTCTGTTGTCTCAATGTATCCTCTAGACTGGAGGTCAATGCCTGGCTTTCTCCAGGTGACAACAGGCGCCGGTCTACCAAGTATGGTTGCATCCAGTCTTAAAGTGCTTCCAGCTCTCAGGCAAACTGTCTTCTTTAAGTCATCTGGTAGCTCGATGTCAGGAATTTCTGATGAAGAAAAAAATTATGAATAACCTAGAAAGTCTGTTTGTGTTTCCTATACACATCCACACCATGGCTTTGATTAACAAGACATTTGACATATTCATTCTTTGGGAGCCTGTGGAGGTTTATTTACTCAAGCAGCAATATCAGTGATTGACAAACTTTTTTATAAATTTAATTATAAAAAATATATATTATATATATATATATTTTTATCTATGAATTATAAAATATATATATAAAAATATAATTATAATTATAATTTTTTTTCCTTACATTTTTTTTATTTTTAAATAGTTTACACCATTTGCAAATGTCATTACAAATCCAGGATGAGAGGGGACTAGTTATAAATCAACTGGGTTAATGTAGATTACAATTTTAGTTTAGCAATAATGCCAAGAGCATTGCACGTCGGACTTGTTTCATGGTTGGCTCATAATCCAACCATCCATCCATCCAGTATCTACCGCTTATTCTTCTACTAGGGTCGGGTTGGGATTCGCCATGCCCATCCAGGGGAGAACATCTCAGGCGCTGGGCAGATACACCCAGGACAG
>JAOUQT010310393.1:0-15076 GCA_025769995.1 Xyliphius kryptos | reverse complement strand
GCGGTGGGGTACCTCATGCTCTTCCAGGGGAGAACATCTCGGATGCTGGGCAGATACACCCTGGACAGGGCTCCAATCTATCGCTGGGCACACACTCACACAAACACACATTATACAGGGCAATGTAGAGCATTCAATTAACCTGGAATCCATGTTTTTGGACTGTGGGAGGAAACCCGGAGAGAACCCACACAGACACGGGGAGTACATGGAAACTCCGCCCAGATCGGGATTCGATCCAGGAATTCCCAGTGCAGAGAGACGAATGTGCTAACCACTAAGCCACCGTGCCGCAGGAACAAAGAGTAGAATATTTAATGACTGAGGTATCGGGTAACATGACATCAGATATAAGACATGAACTATATTTATGTAATCATGATATCTGCTGAGGTAGTTGCAGTGCACAGAGAAAAGTACAGTAATTAGCGGTCTCAAAGTATATTATAGTGGCATATGTCAGAGTGTATGACAAATGGCATATGTCCTTATACATTTAACTTTTTTATATACATGTAGAGCAATCGACTGGGTTTTACAAGTTACTAAACAGTCAAAGAAAAGTGGTGTGTAAAAATACAAACAAAATTCAAGGATAAAGAAAGTGGGAGGAGTGTATTCGCCATTTCAAACCTCCCGTTTTTAACTCCCTTACCATTCGTTTTGGGTTTTCATTGCCCTTTCTGCTCACCAACAAACTGTTTAAAAATATTAAAAGTTTTTTTCTTTTAGCTGCCATGTGTATCAGCTTTAATTTTGTTATTAATTTACGGACACGGATAATTTGATTAGATGATGTGGACTGAAGGTCCGACTTGCAAAGGTCTTCAACGTAACCGTGAACGTGTAGGTTACTGTTGTAACTACTGTTAAAACTACATTTTCTTGAAATTGATTAAGAGCAGATGGCACACTAAACTAAGGTGTAGTAGCTTGGTGGTTGGGGTGTTGAGCTATCTATCTGAAGGTTGTGGGTTTAAAGCCCAAATCCACTGAAGTTACCAATGTGGGTCCTTGAGCAAAGCCCTTAACCCTCATTTCTTCAGGGAGCTGTAGCAACCCAGTGTACGGACCCTAATCGTCATGTTGGGAGACTTTTAAGTCGCTTTGGATAAAAGCTTGTGCAAAATGACTAAATGAAAATAATATAAACTAGGTCTTAAACCATTTCTTTTTGATGAAAAAACAAAAACTTGAATTAATTAGATAAAATCAGTAAAAATATATTTTTATGGAAGGATTATTTTCTCAACTAATTTGTAAGTACTATTTTTTGCTCGTTTTCATTTTCACCAGTAAACTGCTGTAAATTGTAGGAAGGTTATATAAGTACATGGCCAATGTAGTTATGGTATCATACCTTCATCCTGAGCACTATGGCTATGACCATTTCTGGCCAGAACCTGGATTTCTGTTTCCTTTTCCAAAAAATTTGATTATCATTGAACAGTTTAAGTTCCATTATACGATTTAAAAACTTTTATAGATTATAGATTTGGGGCATACAATTTTAAATATTTTAAGTGTTTATTTGTTTATTTTGACCTAATTTGGTCTTTCAGCTCTTAAACTCACAAAAACAGGAATAAAAAAAAATTAATACTGTGGAGAAGTCAGCCCAAATTGCAGAGCATGAATGTTTTAAACTGAGCGTGACACACTAATCATATTCTAAACAGTAGAGGTCAGGAACAGAATTCAAACTGCTTAAGGTCCAGTGTGAAATATCCAGTCAGTCATGATGCAATGGCCAGTGCAGCTGTTGGTAAATTCTGCTTTCTTAAATCCAAGGTCACCGCAACATTCTACCAAAATATTTCAGAGGACTTCATGATTCTTTCTGCTGAGGATCTGTATGGAGATGCACTATTTATTTTCCAGCAGGACCTGGCTCTTCCCTGCCCATGCCAACAGAAGCACCAAAACCTGGTTTGATGCCCATGTCATCACAGTGCTTGACTGGCCAGCCAACTCCCTGGACCTAAACCCAATTGTGAATCGATGGGGTTTCTCAAAAAGTAAGAGATGCAACAGACCCAACAAAAAAAAGAAGAGCTGAACGAAACTATCAAGGAAATATGGGCTTAAGTTTAGATCTCAAGCATTTTGTATTCTGTTCCTCACCTCTACTGTTTAGTAGATGATTCATGTGTGTTCATTCATGCTTTGTGAAATTTGGGCTGATTTCTTCACAGTATTCTAATTTCATGAATTTCTGTTTTTGTGGGTTTTATGAGCTGGAAGCCCACATAATGTGAAAATAAACAAATAAATACTTAAAATCATTAAAATTGTGGGTCCTGAATCTATAATCTATGAAAGTTTAACTTTTTGAATAGAATTATGGAAATTAATAAACTTTTCAATGATATTCATTTTTTTAGTCTGTAGATGGCTTTTGTAGTTTTACAATTACAGTCTGTAGTACATCTGTTGTTAGTTCGCTGTTGGTTCTCTGTTCTCTATTGGGCAGAACCATCACAGAACCTGTATAATTGGGTGGGTCAGTTCAGCTGTGATACTGATGCTGTTAATGGGTTTTAGTGCAGCAGTGCTGCTGTAGTTTTATTAAACACTTCAGCGACTAAATAATACCTGCTCTGTGGTAGTATTATTGGGGTCCTGTGACGGTCACTGCAAAAATTGTATTTATTTCATTTATTCAAGTGGGTTAAGTTTTTAATGGTTATTGTAGTATACATGCACGTCTCTGAAAATATTCACCCCATCATCAGACACTTCTGAAGATATTATAGACGAAAACATGCTTTTTGTCATACAACTTCCATATATGGTTATGCTGTAGTCATTTTGTAATTGTTTGTTTTTATGTTTTAACTCATTTTATTTAGTTTGCTTTTTTTTACAAACCACTTAGAAGAATTATATTTGTAACATTTATGGATTTGCTTTGTTTGTGTAGGACAGAAAGCAGATTTTCCATTCACTCTCCTGGATTTTGGTACAAACCTATATTTAACCTTAATGTGCCAGCCTTGGGAATATTGGGCAGCCAAATGCAAATGCTAAAGTCACTTATTTTAAAATAGATTTTACAAGTTTTGATTGATAAAATTGTATTTTTTTTAAACAACTTCCTTTTGCCAACAAGACCGCACCTAATCTTCTCCTAGAACTTTTTACAAGATGGGAGAATACAGAAAGGCCCATTCTTTTTTGCACAACCTCGCTAAATCGTCCAGAGTCCTGCTACTTAACCTATGTACTCTTGGTCTATCTGAGCAAAGCTCATGGTCCCAAATTAAAATTTCAATAGGGCTTGCCAAACTCCACCCGTTTATGCTTATGGGTGTAACTCAGAAAAGGCTTTCTCCGTGCATGCCTTCCAAACAGCTTATTGGCATTTTGATGGTTGTTTGGAAGACCTCGTAACCCCAAGATGCTACCATTTTTTTTACAGTGAGCTTTGGAGAACTTATTTCTCCTCTTACACTTCTATAAAATAAATGAAAAAAAAAATTCTTAGTCTGAATTTTTTTTTTTTTTTTTTTTTTACATTTTTTTTCCACTGTTGAAGGTTGCTTTTTTAAAAATGTTTTTTTTAGAGTGAGATTATGCTTCTGCAATAAAAAAAATATATTTTAAGGCTTTTAAGACATTTTAACTAGGGGTGCCAATAACGATGGAAAGCACTGTATGTACATATGCTAATAAGTTATTTAGACAATAGTAATATTGCTTCAACACAATCTTTCTCATCTCTTCAAGCCTGCATGCTTATTATATGAGTTCTAGATTAGTATTCTTGTTTGGTTCTTTCTGGTCAGATTAAATGCTAGTGCCTCTTTCATCTCTGCAAACATGTTCACATCACATGATCATGTCAGACCAGGCTGATGGGGATCAAAAGAATGGTGTGCCATGTGTGAATGATTAAAGTTAAACTCCTCCCTTCCTTCAACCTTTTTGGTTATAGGCACCATCTAGGATTAGGTGGTTTCATGTGGTGCATATTTTAAACTTAAAACTAGTACTCATATTTAGTAGTTGAGGCTAGGGACGGTTAATGACCATACCCTTAAATGTTGTAGCAGTTTGTTGTATGTTTATTATTATTATTTATAAATTTGGTTCTGTTAAGGAGCAATCCACATAGATGTACTTTAGTTGTACAATCCCTGACCAAATTCTTATCGTATATGGATATAGTAACTTAAAACGGTATATACCTTTATTTGTAATCAGTTGTTAAAATAAATGGTTCACTTTATTGTCAAGGGCTTTCACATTAATCACTGGGTGCAAAGTGAAACTGTCAAAAAGTGCTCTGATGTGTCCATCTTGGTAAAACCCATAACATCTGTTTTTGCAAAGACAAAAGTATTGTCATGTCTTTAGAATGATTTAAGCAATCACAGATTAGAGCATCAGCTGTAACAAATAATGTAATTACCACATTACATTATACACAATTGTGTATAAAAAGAAGCCCAGCACTCCAGACTTTTGTGAAGTACAACCTGACCTCTGACAACATGCTAAAGATTTAACCACCAACCAAGTGCTGATCATAAAGTCGTTGAAGATCAAGTCTGCTGCTGAGGCAGCAGACATCTTTAATGTGTCCAGACTTGGAAAGGATAAGAAAAAGGATTCCAATAAACTGGTGATGTTCATGACAAGCCCAGGTCAGGCAGAGCCCTTAAGACTGGGTTTAAACTGTTTGAAAGGACCTTGCTTCAACAGTCCAGGTCCGGCCCTTTTTCAACTGTAGCGGAGCTACACGAGAACTGATCACCAGAAAACGCTGTATTTACAAGAACAATTCGTTGAAGTCTTTCATGCAGTGGTCTCCTAGGCCGAAATAGTGTTCCTAAACAAAAGATGACAAAAAAGGTGTGTTGCATTTGCCAAGGCCCAGCGTTTGCAGAAATGATGGACAATGGAAAAGTGGCATACGGTTACCTTTTGATGAATCCTGATGAATCATCCATTAAACTGCAATCGCCGCACATACTGAAGAAGACCCTGAAGATGAAGGAAGAGGCTTGGAAGATAAAACCAAAAAGATCTTCATAAACTTGGGAGAACTGCAAGACTGCTTTCTTTGCCAATCCAGATGAATTCATCAATAAGATATTTGAGTCAAGATGTATGGAGGCAGTCCTCCAAGCTTTATGTTCTAAAGTCATTGCAGCATGTTGGTGTATTCAAAGTAAAGTATATGTAGAAGATCAACATTATTTTTGTATACAAGAAGACGTGTGTCCAAGCAAAATCTGACCCTTCTGTCTCAAATAAATGATTAAAATAAATAAATGATTTCAAACTTTTCTTTTGGCATAATAAGCTGAATCCAGGGGGATTTTGCTGCATATAAGCCATTTCTGATTTCAACCGATCAACTATGTCAGGTTATTAAATGTCTACAACTTGGTTAAGCAACAAGACTTTTGTCAGGGACTGTACAATTACTGTTCATAATTCATCTGTTTTTCATCTTATTTTGTTAGCTTAATTTTACCCTGATCTTTTTGTTGATAATAACCCCCATAGACCAGGTATTATAACAGCAACAGATCATTTTCACATCTGCATTGACACCAATGTAGTGTAGTGATGAATTGTTACTGTGTCAAGTTGATAAGTGTGGCTCATACACAACAGTCGTTGGTAGGCATAGAATTATTCGCCATCCAAGAGCCTATAAAGGATTAGAGGATCATTGAAACACTGTGTAAGGTGATTTCACTGAATTTAATAGTTTTATCTAATTTTCTAAAAAATGGACACTTAATTATTATACAAATGGTACGTTGTTGTCCTGGTTGCTCAGAGGATGAGGAGGCCCCTACCTGAGCCTTGGTCCTCGACATTTCTTCCTTAAAAACCAACAGCAGCAAGAGTTTTATATTGCCACTTACACTTCGACTTTCTCTTTGGAGCCTCAGGCTTTAAAAACGTAAAGCTGCTTTGAGACAATGCACTATTGTAAAAAGCACTATATAAATAAAAAACATGAACTGGATGATCTGTTTCTTCCAGCTGCACATCTGAAGTTTAGATTGATTATTGACTGGATACATTAGCATCATTGCAGTGTTCTATCTATTCAATCATTCTGATAATGGGTTCCGAAGCGAAGAGGTGAATTTAATGTAATTAATTTAATTGTACATCAAACAGAGGACTGTAAGTCCTGTCTATATTTCAGTCTCTGTAACTCCTCAACTGTATATCTGGATCTAATAATAGGTTTTTAAACACATTAATATGGTTGAGGTTGGATATGTCACTTGTCCTGCCTGGGGTAAATATACATTTGATCCTAGGCTTCTTGTACTATAGTCTCAGTTCTGCTATAGGCAGTTACTTTTGACACCGAGCTCATCAGGATTGTTTCATCTGACAACAGTAAAAAATGGGAAACACAGCTTTGCTCCTAAAATATTAGGTTTTATGTGACGTGATTTTTTTGAACATTATATACATTTTGTTTTCTGTGTGGCTTAAGGCTTGAATATCAAGACAGTGCGGCATATTTTGGAAATCTGGACTTGAATTTAAAGCAGTTTTAGCATTAAAACCAGCATTTGTTTTAAATTTAAACTATTGAAATTACACTGCACCATTTCCTTCATTCATATTTTGGTACTTCTCCCAATTACAGTTGAGGAAATGCTAGAGCCCAACCCATTGCTTCAAGGGTGAAAGGCAGGGCACACCCTGGAATGGTTTCTAGTCCAATTCAGGACAAAAACTCACATTGACACCTTGGGGTGATTTGTGAATCTCCATTTCTGCCTTACTTACTTTGCCCTTTTATACATTTGATGACAAAATCCAAGACATTTGAACTTTATGTTTTCACATGTAAAGATTTCTTTTTTTGGCTTAGTAGGTTATTGACATCGTTAGTTGGCTAGTCATGTTGTTTGACCGGACAGTTAATAGGCAGATTTTAAAGTATGGCTAGTTCCATTAGTTCATGATGATATAAGCCTAGGAACAGACATGACCTGTTTTTGAACATGATGCTAAAAATGCAGTTACTTAAAAATGTATAAAATAAAACAGTGGCTTTATATTTAAGGCTGAAGATAAAATATGCACAGCTTATTTAGGTTATGTTATTTTAATATTGCTGTTGTTTAACCATCTTGTACACCTTTGCACCTGCAAGGAAATTACACCACAGAGCTGCAACAAACTTCACTAAAGTTGCATGCATCAGTTTGTGCCACGAAAATGATTTTAAAGCATTAGCATTAGCCTTATTTTTAATTTGCCAATTCTCTTAGCACCAAGGTATTCCATCAGAGCTGCTACTGGATATACAAACTGGTGCAGATGTTTAGTTTTCTTAATATATTCCTCATATACTTGTTTAGTTCCGTATTCCTTTGGGAAAATGGTATTTGCCCACAATGTTTTGTTCTCAGCATAAAGAACTTGCAGTAAAGAACTGAAAATGTCAACAAGAGAAAGACTGATGTCATGATTGCAAATGAACCCAATGCAAACATTCCAGAGCAGTCAGGAAAACGTTTCAGTGACTGTCGCTCTCTTAAAGCACTATTGTAAGTGAATGTGAATAGTTAGAAACACGTACATTGCTTATACATAACTGAATGAAATTTATCATTAAGTACATATATTTCTGCATTATTTGCACTTTTTTTTCAATGTGCCATATATGTATTTTTGCCAGGCCTCATTTGGTATTTTTTTCCATTCTGTTCTGTTGAATTCAGTAACTTAAATAACAGCTGCAAAACATTATACGTTTGTTTAATTCCCAATAGATGATATTGTAACTTTAAATACATTTTTTACCTACACATTGGACTAAAGATTGTGTTTGTTAAACATCAGAGGTTTATTGTTTACACTTGAGTTTACACTCAAGTGGATCTGAACAGCATAAAAAGATTTGTTCTGTTTAATAATGTGAATAGATTCACTATAGACTTAAGTTTATCAGTTTTTTAAATCCATGATGACTTCTTTCAAGTAGAACCTTTTATTTAAAAACTATCAAACCCCTTGCTGTCCAAGCGTGTGTTGTGTGGTGTTTTGCAGTGCAAGCAGAATGGAACATTCACTTTAGGTAGCTGACGTGCAGCCAGTCTAGCAGCACAGAATTACATACTACTTTGCATACTTTACTGAACCACAAGTGCGCACACACCCCACTAAACCAAGGTCAAAGTGAAATACAGAAGTGTCAGTAGGTTTAGTACAATAAAGATGGGAAGAAGAACATACATAAAATACACCTTATTACAATTTGACCGTTTTTAGGGGCCATGTCATAATACAAATCATTTTAGAAGGTTTAAAAATAAAGGTAAATACAACCTGAAATCCACAAATTCCACTGGTATTGTTAGATAAATATAAAACGCAGAAGTAGGATGTGAAAAAACCAGTAAAGCCGTATTGCAGGTTTAAAGGAATTAAGTGTTAATTGCAGTCATTTACTGTTAAACACGTCTTTGATTTAATTGATCATCAGCAGTTGTGACCCTCTCAGTAACAACAGCAGTTTAGTTAGTTTGGAGTATTTAAAAGTGTTAGCCCTATTCCCAAGGAGGGATAGGTTCAGTAATAAAAAGCAGTTTTAAATAAACAGGATCTGTTTTGCTTATTGTCTTTATGCGCAGAGGAATTTGTCCTCCTTATTTAACTGATTCATGCAGTGAAACACATATTTAGACACAATGGTGAAGTGACCACACATGCATGGAGCGGTGTCATAAAATTAGAATATCATTTTTCATTGATTCCATTTAAAAAGAGAAATTTTATATTATATTCATTCATTACACACAGACTGATCTATTTCACTTGTTTATTTCTTTGAATTTTGGTTATTATAATTGACAACTAATGAAAGCCTCAAAGCTAATATCGGCCTTTTAATGGTCTCTTAGTTTAGCTCTGTAGGCTACACAATCATGCAGAAGACTGCTGCTGATTTGACAGTTGCCCAAAAGATGACCATTGACATCTTGCACAAGGAGGGCAACACACAAAAGGTCATTTCTATAAAGGCTGGCTGTTTAGAGTTCTGTGTCCAAGCATATTAATAGAGCTGCAAAGGGAAGGAAGAGTGTGGTCAATTTTTTTTCAATCAATAATGATAACCACACCATATGGAGGATTGTGAAACAAAACCCTTGAACAAGAGAGTCTTGCCTCTTGACTTCTGCTCTGTGGTCCAAAGTTATTTTCTCTGGTAAAAGTAAGCAAGTAACGGAATCCACGTGGCCGGAGGTTCAGTGTAAAGTTTCTACAGTTAGTGATGATTTGCGGTGTCATGTCATCTGCTGGTGTTGGTCCCCTTGTGTTTTCTGAGGTCAATGCAGTCATCTACCAGGAGGTTTTAGAGCACTTCATGCTTCCTGCTGCTGACCAACTTTATGGAAATACAGATTTTATTTTCCAACAACATTTGGCACCTGCACACAGTGCCAAAGGTACCAGTACCTGGTTTAAAGACCACGGTTCCTGTTCCTAATTGGCCTGCAATCTTGCCTGACCTAAACCCCTTGAAATATTTCAGGGGTATTGTAAAGCGGAAGATTGCACATTTCCCCAAATGTGTCGTCAGATAACTTTTAATGTTACGCTAACAATAGATTTTTTTCTCCCCAGTTGCTTGGTTAATAATAACGCTGCCATTGTGATTACGGCAGTGGTTGTTTGTAGGATGTTTGGTTCAGAAGTTTCTCAATGGGTGTTTTATGTGTAAGAATGGTTTGCTTTAGTGATTGTTCGTTTTACAGGCTTGTGTACTTTAGAACTAAAAAAAAGGTAACTACAGAAGAACTTTACTTTGAAGGACTAAAAGAACATGCATTTCCAGTTAATCGGGTGTGAAGTTGAGTAGAGGGTGTGCCAAGGTTTTCTCTCACTCCCCAGCCTGCAACATCACGTGGGGGATTGTGTATGCAAGTATGTACGTAATACACAGCAATGAATCAAAGCCTGTACTGCAAGTTGGTGAGGTAGTGGAGTTTGACTTGTTTTGGTGATCGGGCTGGAAAGCCGAGTTTTGCTCTTACAAAACACCCAGATTGACCCCCCCCCCCCCCATATGTTTTAGAAAGCACTTTTTTATTGTATTACTTTAATATGACTGTGTTACGGTGCGGTTTACCATTCTAAACCGACACAAAAAACATGTTCAGCATGTTGAGATCATGTTTTTCAAAAACAAATCATGGGTTATGTTTTAGCCCACTTTCAAATATTGCTCTTAAAATGTATTTGTGACATAACTATTAATCTCCAGCTGATCTGAGCTGCAGTTTATCATTTCTGTGTTTGAGTTAAACATCACTGTAATCTTTTCTTAAGGCCCTATGAAGCTTGTGTTCAACTCTGACACCCCACCGCTATTTACTCATGTAAAAACAATATCCGTATGGTATACACATGCTCACCTCCTTAAGCACCTTTAACTGGTGTATTTTGTCCCTTGGTACCACCTGTCATCAAGATTAGTGTTGCTTGGTAGCTGTTGACAGTTTTGTGAAAGAGGTGGCGATTCAGAGCCGAAGGAGGGGTGGTAACAGGGACAGAGACAAGGTTAGAAGGTGTTGAGGACCGAAAAAATGTCTAGCTGCTGTTTATATGTGTCTGCCGTTGTCAAAATTTCAAGAATGAAGACTATGTAGTTTGTTGTACAGCTCAGTACCTGCGACTGGCATTGTATTATCCGGGTACGGTTATTTAAATATCTAAACATTCAAGCTCATCTAATCTAGTGACTCATCTATTTTTCGAACCAGACTTCTATTTTTTAAATAACAGAATAATGTAGAAGGTGACAGTCATTAAAAAAAAAAAGAAGGTCCCGACTTTGATTCTCAAATGGGTGCGCTGACTCATCATGGTATGAAGTTTGCGTGTTTGCCTAATGTCTTTGTTTTGTTTTTCGGGAGTGCCAGTTTTTTTTCCACTGTCCAGAAACATGTAAAGCCACTTTCACATGTACGCGTTGTTGGAGCTCTACGTGTAAGTTTATTATCTGAATTAGTTGGAATTGTCCTAGTGTTGACATTGTAATTAAGCCCATGTGCTCAATTCTGTCCCCTCTTACCTTCAATTCATCGTTCCTAAATAACCTCCGGCTTTTTCATGGCATTTTAGTGATGAATTTTGCCTGGTACTAGTTCTCACTCTATTTCATTTATCCATTCATCCATCCATTATCTTCCGCTTATTCCTCTGCTGTGGTCACGTTGGAGTTCCCCATGCCCACTCGGGAGAACATCTTGGACAAACACACTATACAGGGAAATTTAGAGCATTTAATTTACCTTGAATCCATGTTTTGGACTGAGGGACTAAACCAGAGAACCCGGAGAAAACCCTCGCAGACATGGGGAGAACATGGAAACTCCACCCAGAGCGGTATTTGAACTGGGAATCCCCAGCGCTGAGAGTCAAACGTGCTAACCACTAAGTCACCGTGCCCACCCCATTTCATTCACCACTGCTAAATGGTGGGGAGATCTTCCAAAACACTATTTGTAAGGCTGACTCACTTAGCATCTTTAAATAATTTCTCAAAAAACACCTCTTCCACTAACACTTGCTATAAAAAATAAAAATAAAAATTGGAGTCCGATCTAATAATGTACATGTTTTGATGATACTACAGTGTAGCTGTTTGTTCCTAAACTACTGACTTGTGGGGTTCTCTCATTTGTAAGTTGCTTTGGATAAAAGTGTCTGCTAAGTGACTAAATGTCAATGTGTGTATGGAGTAATTGATAGTTTCCTGAATAACAAGTTGTTGTTTCTATCATGCAGTGAGTGCAAAATGCAAAAAAACACAAACATTAGAGAATTAGGTAAAATTAATGTAAAACAACCAGAGGCTTAATTGATTTAAGTCAAATATTATATATCTCTGTGATTACGGTTTTGTACTCTTGTCATGTCCTGCATTACACAGCATAGAATAAATGAACATTTTATGTCCTGCACTTGTCAGAGCCCAATTACAGTAAAAAGAGTATAAATTCAGAATCATGGGTGTGATTCCACCATGGAGCAGATACCAGGAGACATTGAGGGGGCCGTTGGAGAGAACATTTGCCGCCTTATCAGGAGAATGCCCAGGCGTTGTAGGGAGGTCATACAGGCACGTGGAGGCCACACACACTACTGAGCCTCATTTAAACTTGTCTTGAATTTCCAATGAAGTTGGATCCGCCAGTCAATTGATTTTCCACTTTGATTTTGAGTATGATTCCAAATCCAGACCTCCATGGGATAGTAATTTACAAAATTTACATTTTGTTCATTTTATGTTATTTTGCTCTCAATGCATTACACATTCTACTAAATAAAGATATTTAACTGAAATAGTTTATTTATTGAGATCTAGGATGTGTTATTTTAGAGTTACCTTTATATTTTTGAGCAGGGTATATTCCTGTGCCCTTGTGGGAAAAATTTAAGTGTTTCCCCATAGTTTATTAATTTTGTCCTGTTTTATCAGATTCATTAACATTCTATCATTTTTAGTCATTATCAGATCCTATTGACAGTGGCTCTGTAAAAATGGTGTACCAAAAATAGCAGTCTAAATGTATTATGTATATGCTCGCTCGCTCACTCACTCACTCACTCACTCACTCACTCACTCACTCACTCACTCACTTTAAACAGCCACCAAATTGTATATGATTAATGCACAGTGATGTAATCAGTAAAAAAAAAAACCAGCATTGCCCAGGCAGTAATACTTACCTCTTAGCAGAGTAATGAGGGAAACCACACGATGCTCCTGAAACACCTGATCTAGTTTGTTTTGCAGATAAAGGTCAGTATAAGCTTCCAGCGTGTTCTTAAACAAAATTCGTCCACCCATTAAAAGGTGATGTAACCAGTCAGGCATATGAAATACCACTCGACCTGAAACAAAGTTAATCCATTGTAAAGCTAGGCACTTAAAAAAACTTTGAAGGTTATTAATAAACATAACACACTTGTAATTGCACTCCTTGTAGTTTATTACCATGTACGAAGTTATTTGCACTATTGCACGTCATATGTCTACATGCTACAAACCATTAACAACTTACCTAAAAACATCAAGTAGTCATAAATTCCTTCCACAGTAATCATCTCCATGAAGTAATTCTGATTGTGTTTCTTCTCTGTGCCCTCAGAGCGATTTGCATTGTTTTTGTAAAGATCATTAAAAAGCTGAAGAGATAGGATCAAACATTTACTTGCTATAGAGCAGAGTGAATGTATTGTAAGTGGATTTGAAGGAACTAAATGGCTTGCCTTTTTGTTGTTTTCAGATGTAGGACTCAGGATGGTGAGTTCTGGTCGACTGGGTTTGGGCCTTGATGCTTCACATGAGTTGAAAAACGCCTGAATAAACGGCTCTAGATGCTGTCCTTTCTATGTGGAAATAAATATAAAATATCTAACTTTTTTGTATATGTGTGATTACTTACATAAATATAATACAAAAGCAGTCTTAATTTGGATTTATTTTTTAATTCCTATAAAACTGAATCTCCAATTTACAAATCCAAATTAACTAACCTCTTTAATCAGTTTGCTTGGCACAGATTTGATTATCTTTCCTGTACAACACAAATGTAAAAAGCAGAAAAGGCAAAAAATAAAAAATAAATAAAAGGGCCAGTAATTATTATATGAGGTTTAATAGCTTTATCATACAAGATGTTGACTGCAATGCTCATTACCAAGATTGACATCAGGTAACATTTTGTCATGAAACTGAGACTCCATACTGTGCGGGGACAGGAAATCTGCCAGCAGCTGGCTGTTGCTTAGTTCAGGGTGTTGGAGGAGATTCTAAAGTAAGCACACAGAAAGCAGGTACATTTAGATAAGTATGTAACCTGGCATTTTATTTGTTTAAACATCTTAGAGAATGACTACCTGAAGGTATTCTTGAAATTCTTCACGCTTTGATCTTAAGAACTCATAGTTTTTAGGTCCAATTATCCGCTTGGAAGGAAGCTGGGCATCAGGAAATGAGCCTGTTGAAAAATAATTTTGTGTGACAACAAATCATTGTACCTTGAAAAGCATTTCGAAATTCAACACATAATTTTAAGTTTGAAAATTGGGCTTACCATGAAACTCTGTGAGTTTAGATTCAAGAACATAAAATTCAAGGTATTTTCGGTAAACGGACCAATTTTCTGTTTCATGACCCACTAAAATACAAACGCAAAATCACTAAACACTCAAAAAATATTTGAGTAAAAGACCAATAAACAACTTGAGAAAAAAAGTACACATGGGGGAAAAAATAATTAAAAGAATTAAAAGAATATATTACAGTATACATTGCACACTGTTGGCATTCTCTCAATGAGCTTCAAGAAGTAGCCAACATAAATGGTTTTCAGGTGTGCGTATAAGGGTTAATTAGTATAATTAATTAGCATGCCAACAGAGTGCAAAGCAGTAATCAAAGCAAAAGGTGGCTATTGTGAAGAAACTAGAATATAAAACGTTTCACAATTTTTTAAGTATATAACTCATGTGTTCAATCATAGTTTTGATGCCTGAGAATCTACAATGTAAAAAGACATGAAAATACAGAAAAGCATTGAATAAGGTATATATACTACATTTCAGAAGTTTACATTTTACCTGTTCTCCGGTCATTACGCTCAACATCTATGCAATAAACTGGAATCCTCTCCTTCTTCACCTCATCATCAAACAAGTCCACATAGGGAATGGTGATGCTCCAGGCAGACAAGTTACGAGGCGTGCTTGGGGTACTGATAGCTTCCAAGGGTAAATCATCTTCCATTACCATCAATGCCTCTTCTACCTAAATTAAGTAAAGAAGTCCAATGATGTTTTGAAATAATATTACAACTAGTGATACATATTGAGTAAATATTTCATCAATTTCATCTTACACTAAGTTAGAGGCACTCTTACTTTAATTATGGGGCATGTTGATTTCCAGCAGTTTTGAAGTCTTAACAGGTTTATAAATAAAGATAAAGATAAAAGTGATAAAGTGATTTATTTTGCCTACTGTGTTTTACACACAGAGGAATTTGTCCTCCACATTTAACCCATCCGT
>JAOUQT010310392.1:0-25980 GCA_025769995.1 Xyliphius kryptos | reverse complement strand
ACGCACACACACACACACACACACACACACACACACACACACACACACACACACACACACACACACACACACATTTTCCTGCCAACAGAGAATTCATGGGTACAGCACTTTTTAGGTTTTCAGGGCCAGCAAAAAGCCTTTTGGTCTATTAAAATGAAAGACCACAATGGGACCTGCTATAAATACAGTGATGTATAATTAGACAGTAGATCGTTTATGGGAAGTTTAAATGATGTCCCTGTGATTGATACACACACACACACACACACACACACACACACACACACACACACACACACACACACACACACACACAGCAATAAACATGCATCAGCAGACATGTTCAGGGCCTCACTTTCATTTTCACTATTCGAATACTATTGATTGCTCCTGCGGCACTTACTCCTTGAAATGAGATGGAGGCCAAATCCAACAGAGAGGAAGAGGGGGAAAAGGAGAAGATGATAGGAGAGTGAAAGAAGTACAGTCCACTCCCTTTAAATTCCTGCCTTTACGTACTTCTGTACTGTAGTACAGTTTATCAGTCACACAGTGGCATGGTGCCTGGCACCTGCTGCTGGTCCACTGCAAAACCTGGGTTACATTTCTGTGAGTGGTAAATATTTCTCTGTAAAGTCTGTATGTCCTCCTCGTTCCCGTGTGGATTTTCTCCCACATTTCAAAGACATGCTGACGAGGTGAAATAAAGACACTTTTTGTAGATTTTGTTGATGGTGCACACCTCAGTACACTTATGTTAGGGGGCTGGATAAATGGTAGGGCATCCGGTGTAAACTGTGTCAAACTGAATGTGCAGATCGTCCAACTGTGGCAACTTTTAGAAGACTGTAGAACGTATAGAACCAGCAGCTCAGTTAGTTTGTTTACTGAATAATCCATAGTTAATGGAGTTACGTTTATACAGTATATATGTTATTGACTAAATGATTTCGATATTGACATGACTATGTCCTATTAAAATCTATTGTATCATATTATATTTGGTGTATATATATATATAATCTATTTATCCACTATATACACACAGTATACACACATATGTGGATGTGCTATGGTTGGCACATCCACTTCTCTGCCGCTGGGTATCCAGGTTTAAATCCCGATCTGGATGGAGTTTCCATGTTCTCCTCATGTCTGTGTGGGTAAAAATATTTTATATACAGGTCTGGAAAATAAAAGAGACCAAATGATCAGTTTCTTTGATTTTGCTCTTTATAGGTATATGTTTCATTAAAATGAACGTTGTTCTTTTATTGTATAAACTACTGACAACATGGCTCCGTAGACATATTCTTTCTTACAGAAGAGAAATGGTTAAAAAAAAAATACTAAAAAGATGCAGTGCTCTCAGAATTTTAATTAGAAACTACAATACTAATGTTTTAACTCTGAAAGAGTTCAGAAATTAATATTTGGTTGAATAAGCATGATTTTTATTTGCAGCTTTCATGCGTTTTGGCATGCTTTTCACCAGTCTGCAATGTGTGGATGGTCAATCAATGTGTGGATGAGGGACAATCAGATCAAGACCCAGTCCTTAACCCTATTGAAAACCTCTGGAATGGAATCCAGATGGATGGTCACAGGCCATCAAACAAAGCTGAACTGCTTTAATTTTGCACCAGGAGTTCAAAACAATCAAAATCATGGTTATTCCACCAAATATTGATTTCTGAACTCTTCCTGAGTTAAAACATTAGTATTGTTGTTTCGAAATGAATATGAACTTGTTTTCTTTGCATTATTTCTGAAAGCACTGCATGTTTTTCTTTTTTTTTACCACCTCATTTTCTGCAAATAAATACTAAATTTTTGCTTAGAATTTCGGAGACAGTAATTTATAGAATAAAATAATATAATTTTACTCAAACATATACCTATATGTTTCACCGAGACATTATGAAAAAGAACCGATGGGTTATTTTGTTTATTCTTCTTTACATCCTCATCGTCTTCTATTAATGTCTTTTGGTTCACAGATAATCACAACACATGTTCCCTGCAGGCTCCCGACGCCAGTTCCACATGTGCCGTCAGTGCTGATGGGCACTGACATTGGTGTGGACGCACTAAACAAACTAAAGGCGTGACAGAGTCTAAATGGCTGCCAGTCTTCCTAATTTGTCGCGACCTTTAGCAAAGAAATAAAGTCTTCTTTAGTTAGTGTTTAGTTATTTTGTCCATTCTCACATTCTACACTACAACATCAGCCTCTTTCAATAGGGTCCCAGCTGCAGTTTGCCAATCGCTCTTTAAATCAGCTGTTGTTCTTGTAGATCTGACGTTCTTAACTGAGTTCGTAGAAAGTAAGCGCTGAGACTCAGGCATTAAACAGGCGAACGCTAACAAGCACCAAGCTGTAAGATCCGCCGCCCGTGCCACGCTTCGAGAAGGAGCATGGAAAACTACTTTATTTTGCTTTATAGAATGCGTCAAAAAGGTTCAGCCCAGTTGCACTTTTTTAAAATTCTTTACCATGAGCTTGTTAACCTACAAACACAGTGTAATCAAATTTAAACAAATCTGAATGGTCAATCAGTTTCATCCTTTTAAGTACCACTATACTGAAGTGTCTGGCATTTCTATTGTGTCTAATCCAGGACAAAGACAGAGTGGTTGAAGAAAGAATAATGGAGGAAAGAGGAATGTGATGGAATATCCAGCTGTTTGAATGGTCACCGATTGGTCAGAATTGTCCTGGACTATAAAGAGAGCTGGGTCACTCATAATGACAATAGATGCTTTTTAGAGCCTTTGACATCACAGACCATACAGATCCTTAAGACTGGGGGATGGGAACACAAGCTGGTCTCCCATCTGCCCTTAGAGGTGTGTTAGTGAGAGTGAGAGAGAGAACGAGAAAGTAAGAAATGCAAAAAGACCAGAACCATCGTGAAGCTTTCATGCTTCGGTTCTGGAGACAGTGATATGGTCATAAAACACAGGCTCTTATGTAAAATGGTGCTGAAGCCGTCGAAACTTTCTGTAAGGTTACATAACTGAGTCACTTAGAGCATTCTCATCATTTCATGCAAACAGACAAGAGCTGATGATTGCGTCTCTGAGAGAAAACCACCCACCTCTGAACTTCGCTGCAGTGTTTTTAAAAAAAAATGTTTTTATAAGATCATAAGTAAATCTGTTCAGCTCCTCTCTGTGTTCAGTGTGACGGTTGTTTAAAACGTTATTTGAAAGGCTTAACCTGCAGATGTTATTAATAATGAAAATGTGGGAACATGGATCAGTTATAAGATAATTAACTAAACCATTCCTTGCATCTCATTATCTTCAGCTTAATCCTCTTCTAGGGTCACGAGGGTGGAGGGTCCCATGTCCATCCAGGGGAAAAGGTTTTGGGTGCTGAGCAGATACACGCAGGACAGGGCACCATTCCATCACAAGGCACACACTCAATTACTCAGACCGGCACACTCACACTATATTGGGGCAATTTAGGGCAGCCATTTCCCCTTGAATCCATGTTTTTGGACTGTGGGAGGAAAACATAGAACCAATGCAGACACAGCGTATACACAAGAACACATTATTCTAAAAAAAAAAAAAAAGCCATTAGCCATCAGAACTCTATGGTTTTGTATTTCCTGCCGAAGGAGATTACATGTTAAAGACTGAATGACCTTCATTATAATTATCATCATGCTATAAGAACAACATGTTTCAGCCGCTTACATTCACCTACACAATACATAAAGGGGCCCCTAAAAAGGTCGCGAATGTAAATCATGGTTTGGATATTTTGCGGATTCTGTACTGTTTTTCATCCTACAGCACTTAACTGGAGCATGAACTCATTCACAATGAATTTAGCGCTGCTGAATACGACAGATGACGCCGCCTTCTATAATATTTAGATGTATAATGTTTACATTTCCTAGTAACTTCAAACTTTAAATACATTACATCATTTGGGAGATGCTTTTCATCCCTAGCGACTTATAAATGAATGGTTGAAGGTTTAGAGAATTTACAGAACCCCGGGAGCAATGAGGGTGGAGTGCTGTATTCAAGGACTTTCATTGGCAACTTTGGTAGACTTGGCAACTTTATAACCCCCAACCTTCTGATTGATAAATAAACTAGTATACACTAGTCGGTAAAATTATTACTTCAGAAAAGTAGTAAAGTAAAGTAATCACTCACGTTCATTGAAATAGCAATCATCCAAAGTGAGACTGCATCGGGTTCTTAAAGGGAATGGCAAGTGACGCATTGATAAGTTTAGTACACGTGACACCAAAGCAAAGTGTGGATTTGTATAGAGAACACACACACTTTCAACTTAATTTTATCAGATTCTTTTGAGGCCAGTTTTCTTTTTCTTTTCTACAATGTAACCATGAGGTTCCTAAATGTTCTATGAGGTTCGTAAAGTTTCTTTAAGGGTTCCTAAATGTAAGGTTCCTACATTTATTAAATATCTGAACAGACTGAATATTCATCCTCAGACACAGAGGATGTTACTGTCCACAGTAACCATCTTAGCATTTAGTAAAATTAATGAAATTACTACCTGTACACTCTTACCTGCCTCCTGCCTGAGATGCTGCTCCTCATATAGCCCTTATTAAGCGATTACATGTAAGAGACATGTTCGCTGATGCACAGATCCTATCCCAGCTGTCAAATTGTTAGAGCGGTATTATGAGTTTAGTGGTTTTAGTCGCAAATGCAAGTGATCTATTTCAATAAAGCTGATTACCCAGGTTGCAGTTGGTAAATTTCCCAATTTTTGTTCAATATCAGATCAGTCAATCACTTTTGTCACTGGGAAAAATCTGGACACCGTGAGATGGATCTAAAATGTCCGTTTAATACAAAACTCTGCTTATTAGAACATCTCCATGGCTTTACTGATCTTTACCAGGTGATCTGCTGGGAACCTTCCGAAAGACAATGTTCTGCTTGAGTAAATGGCCTCCTAACAATTCTTGAGGAGAAACCCATTCAGAGGTCACGAGAGGTCTGCTTATGGAGATTTGAGCAATGTGCCAGCAGTCTACAAGATGTGCATGACTCTGACAGTGAGGTGATTGATGGCACCCAATAATCTCCTGACAATAATGTGTAGAAGATAAGTGGGACTACCTCAGTTTCAGTGCAATAGGGGTTTGATAACAGACTTTTTCCCCTCCACGCCCTTTTTTACACGCCTCCACTTCCCCCTGCACAAAGGGGGCTTTGTTTGCATGCTCACTCTGTCACCCCGGAGATGCCAACTAAAGTGTCGTCTCCAGAGGCGAGAGGTTCCCCTTTATACTGCGCCGTCGTTTCTAGCCTGTCCCGTTCCGTCTCTGCGGAATCAGAGCAAGCTGGCATGTGGCCTCATGAGGAACATTTGCTCCCGCAGTCCGATCCTGTACGGAGGTCCTATCATCCAAAGCCTGTCTGAGAGCAGCAGGACTGACTCCATTTTGAAGTTCTCACTAAGGGTTACAGGAAGAGAGGAAGGAGCCAGAATGTCCTGCTGTTCACATAGATTATTTTCAAAAGACAAAATCGGCACTGGCAAGGATAGGTTTTACATACAGTACTGATGATGCTCATATATGTGCACAGTATGTGAAAACGTTCCAGCTGATGCAGATTGTGCACTTTAATGGGCTAAATCTTAAATATTAATAATAGAAATATTGCTGTATACAGTTAAATATAACCAGCTGCTTTCTGATGATATGCATACATTTGGCTGGAAATAATCCTAAATCCATTTAATGTCATATAGACTGTAATTTTCACAAAAATTGGAAAGAACCTGACGCTCATTGTTATCTTACACCCCGCCAACAGCCTATTTTCACACCGTCTGTCTGCGTCATTTAAATAGCAACGCTGCTTGTGAATATATACACTCTGATGGGCCTGGTCATCCTGGCCATCCTGGCAAAATGGGATGTGTTAAGCTACATATCTGGCATATTGCTACCATGGCAATGGGAAACACAGGTGACTGAAAACAACCTAGACAGATGTCAACAGTCAGATGTTCACCGCTATCTCGTATCTCGGCTGAGAATCATCAACACAAGCAGCATATCCAACGCCACAGAACGCTGAACAAAACTGAACGCTATTAAATATCACTGCATTTGTCCAGAGAATGCAGATACATACAGTTGCAAGAAAACTATATGAACACTTTGGGAGTATGTAAGAAGCATTGTTTGATGTAAATCAACAATCGAATGGCTTCAACAGGAGAAAATACGCCGTCTGAAGTGGCCCAGTCAACCCATTTGAGATGTTTGCATGGTTTTATTGAACACAACATGTAAACATTCACAGTGCATGGTGTAAAAAGTATGTGAACCTTTGAATTTAATAACTGGTTGACCATCCTTTGGCAGCAATAACCTCAACCAAATGTTTCCTGTAGTTGCAGATTGGACCTGCACACCAGTCAGGAGGAATTTTGGACCATTCCTCTTCACAAAAGTGTTTCAGTTTAACAATATTCTTGGGATATTTGTTGTGAATTGCTCTCTTAAAGTCATGCCACAGCATCTTAATTGGGTTGACTGGGCCACTCCAGAAGGCGTATATTCTCCTGTTGAAGCCATTCGATTGTTGATTCACACCAAGCAATGCTTCTTAAGAACAACAAACTGGTGTGTTTTTTATAGGGCAGGGCAGCTTTAACCAACACATCAAAACTTATTACATTTATTGGACTTCAGGTTGGCTGACTCCTGGCTCCAATTAGCTCTTAGAAAATCATTAACCTAGGGGTTCACATACTTTTTCCACCCTGCACAGTGAATGTTCACATGTTGTGGTCAATAACACAATGCAAACATATTTTTTGTGTGGTATTGATTTAAGCAGGCTGTGTTTGTCTATTGTTGTGACTTAGATGAAGAGCAGAAATCCCAAGTAATCCCAAAGGGATCACATACTTTTGCTTGCAAATGTAGTAAACACAAATGTTTAGAATTTTTTAAGAATAAGTACCACAAATTATCAAACCAAAACTTTCAAGTTTAACATATACGACATATTGCAAACATCATTTATGTGTGTATATATGTAGTTACCAATTACCACCAGCGAAAGATAATGCTAATGCTACTGCTAATATTTTTTCAGAAATTATTAATTAGTTTTAATACAATTGTTTTAATAAAAATGTTTTTATTACAAAATAATTATAAAAACTTACATGCAGAATTTATACACATTTTGTTTCGTGTGCTTTATTTCAGTAAATGTATTTACTATAATCTGGCTATAATCACCTCAGGCTACTTTGGTACCACAGTTTAAGAACACCTGGTCTACACTATACTGTGTGTTTACAATTCGTAGTAACATGGAGATCCCCCATTCTGAAATGTAGCAGGTCATCTGACAGTCTGTGTCTGGATTCAAACCTTAATGGAAATCTAATGCAGGTTGCCACGGTGACACCTCTACGCGGCCTCAATATGGGTTAGTGCTAGGTAGTTTCTCAGCTTTTTTCCAGACGTACGGTCTTAACATAGAAGATGCCTCGTGGTTTGGTCTGAAACAACGGACAGCTGCATGGTCACGCAGGGGGCCACCTTTCTTTCAAAGCGTGACATGGTGAGCTGTCACAAAGAGGTGCATTGAGGGCAAGCGCTGGGTTTCTCCTGAATAAGACCCAGCCTACTCGCACAGGGGACAAAGCTCCCCCTCTGTGCGCTCACTGCGCCCCAAGAGAGACTAAGTTCCGCAGCTGCCTCTCGCTCCTCCTCCTCACCCCCTCATTTCACTAATCCCTATAGAATGACCCCATAGCTCTCCCTTTCTGCCTCCTTTCACAAGCATGAAGGCCACACCCACAAACACCCCCCATAACCCACGGCTGGTGAATCATTCCTCCTCCGGTCAACAAAGCCGTCAGCTGTCGGAACGTTGCCTTCAACACTCCAGCCTTAATTGCAACAGATCAGCCCCCGCTAATTATTTTTGACCCGACAGCGCTGTCAGTGTAGCCCGGTACCTCGCTCTGTATGTGGATGAAGGACAAACGAATCCTCGGCTGCACAGATGGAACACCTTTGAAATATCGGAGACACCTGTGCACGGTTCTGATTTCTGATATAGTGCTGATGTTGACTGTGGTTTGAATATGAAAGGCTCTAAGATGCAAAAGCACAGCTGCTCTCTCCATCAGAACAACAGAACCGCTATTCCATGATTAGAGCCAGTTACAATAGTACTGAGAAGCGTTGGTCCACTGACCTGGAACTTTTTACTTACATTAGGCTTTTTGAGAGACAGCGAAACAAAAAATCCTAAACATTTTGATGTTCAGCAATAAAATAAGGATATTTATGATGTTGATATATATATATATATATATATATATATATATATAAATTTCAAAAGGGTAGGTAGGTAGGTTGGTAGGTAGGTTGGTTATGTAGGTAGGTAGGTAGATAGATGTGTTGGGCTATGTAGAGGTTCGTAGCCAATGTGGGACCCTGAGAAAGGCCCCGAACCATTATTGCTCTGGGGATCTGTATCATGGCTGACCCTGTAGTACGTAAGTCGCATTGGATGAAAGCACCTGTAAAATATAACAACTAATGTAAATAAAATACTCATCAGCCAGATTATTCGGTTCAGCTTCTTGTTTCTTAAGTCACTGCCCAAGTGTTCAGTGCCATCCACATTCTAGATGAATTTTGTATTTCTACAATTAAAGTCTGAAGGCCACCTGCTTCTCTACATCATTTAAAGTTCCCTTTACCATGTTCTCTAACAATAAGTACCCCCACAGTGGGTGTCGTTAGGGTGGTGGATTATTCTCAGCACTGTAATGGTATTATGGTGGTAGTATGTGAATGGCTTAAACACAGTTGTGCTGCTATATTTCCACTCACTATGCACCAACCAGCTTATTGCTTCACCTCGTAGAGGTAAAATCCAGGACAGGAGGTCATTTATTGTTGTACAGTTTGTTAGTCATCCTGTAATCTTTCATCATCTTGGAGCAGTCGTGGGTCTGGGTTAAGGAACCTAAAGATTCCATTTCCAGTCCTACAAAGTACTATGAGCTTTAGCAAGACACCTAACGCCAACTGCTTCCCTGCTTCCCACTGCTTAACTGCTGTGTAAAGGGCTGCCCAGCAGTCACGTGTGCTCACTACCCAGAGTGTGTATACTGTATGTGTATGTTTCACTGCACAGATGGGTTAAATATGGAGGACTAACTCCTTTCTGTGTTAACGCAGAAAGGTCATTTTATTACTTTATCAGTGCTTGCAGGATGTTGGTGGCTGCACATTTATTTTAGTGCTGCAGTGACACCAATCATAATACGTGTTTATCGTTAAAGAACAGAGTAAAGGGATGGGAAAGTACCTTATTTTTTATCAAATTAGGTATTTTTCATGTATTTTTCATGTTTTCAATTTAAACTGAATAAATTCCAAGTCTTGAATTTGCTTTAATGGTAAATATAGGAAACATAATCACGAACTAATTAATAATGAATTCGGAGCGAGGTCACATTTCTAACTCCAGTTAGTCTACAGCAGTCTGCCGCGTCAGGCGTTAAGCTGTTGACACAAAGACGATTTAGCTAATTGCTATTTTGCTGCTTGCTAATTGCTGTTTTCCAACCCGGCGTTCACCAGATTTGTCCAGATGCCCCTCCGAAACGTCCAGTAAACACAGTTTAGCCTGTGCGCTTTGCATGAGGAGCAAATCTAATAAAAAGTCAGAGTGATACAAATGCGGCCAAAAAAACATAAAAAGAGAGGTGTTTCCTGTTTTTACTCCATCATGAAGAGAGTGGTGATGATACCATACACACGTGCAGTACTGCCATCACAATCGCTGCTTTCACTGCTTTTGACTCAAAGTACTATCTCTCTCCCTCACACGGGGCAGGCGCAAGGGCAGGTGCAGCCGGAGAAGACGTCGGCTTTTCAGAAGCAGTCTTTATTGTTTCTCATCCCTGTCTGGCTCGCTCTGTGTGTCGGCTGCCAAATCTCAGGAAAGAGAGGAAAGGCCCTCTGAAAAGAGCCTTACATTTGGGCAGTGAGCTAAGAAAGAAGCACTTCTGTCTGATTCTAATGGAAGTGCTTTGCATTCAGAGTGCAGCATGGTAACTCCAGTGCCGGTTACACTTCCTGCTCAGGCACGGATAAGAATGTATGTGCTCTGGCAAATGCTATAGAGTGGAACAGATCTTGACAGACAGAGCTGATGGTGTTCTTTGGTACAGGAGCTGTAAGTTTACCGATGTCAGCCTGGGGGAACTGGTGTACCTCTGCAGAGTTTCGCCCTGTTGGTGCCCTGGGGCTCAATGGTGCTGGATAATGACTGTTGCCGCATTCTGCACCAGTGAAGGTCTGTCTTGCAAGAAAACTATGACTATTGCGAGGCTCGTAAACAGCCAGCAGCACAAGATGACCAACCGCTCAGGAATGGACAGCCAGAGAAAAGTAACACAATATGACTGAACGGTTGTATGTACCAATAAAATATATCTATATATACAGATATAAATATATCTATCTATCTATCTATATAGCGACTAAGTTGCTGAACTGTGGGATACACACGACGGAGCCCCATCCCCTTTTATTTCCTAACATGGCCCCTGTTTCACTTGAATCAAATTTTTTTACAATGTTATACGATATCCAGCTTGTTTTCATCATATGTTTGTTTTCATCATATTGCACATATCACATATTTCCCGGCAAAATGTCATCAACGAAACTATTGCTCTTGTGACTTCGCAACATGGCTGTAATCTTTATTTGCCAACATTGAATACTTAATGTTAATAGATGGCAAGGCAGAATTATGATCAGCATACTGGTAAAGGGCTCAATTATGTGGCATATGCTATGCTGCAGGTCGGATAGTTAGGTATTATTTGGGTGGTGAATGATTCTTACCCCTCAGTAACACTGACAAAATAGGGATGTGGTGGTGTCTGCTTCTGTTGCATATCAATGAGATGTTATTAATAAAATAGTAGTATGTACTGTGGAAGAAGACAGTGAAACCTCTATTTTCGTTGTCTTTGGATATCACCCGATTTAATGTTCGTCGATTTTCTCTGCAAAGATGATGTATCTGTTTTCGCCAGCTAAGATTTAATCGGCGTGATAAAGTGACGTGGACATGTCTCATTGACCCCACTAAGTTTCCCTTGAGAAGTGAAAGTGAAGTTTCCACTTTACCTTCAGCCCCAACATGCGACCGAAAAAAGTTTCTAGGCTTAGAAGCCCATCAAAGAAAAAAAGCAGAAACATGATCGAGTTGAAGAAAGAATCTTTAAAAAATATAAGAGCGGCATCAAGATCGATGAAATCGGCCACGAGTAGGAAAGTAAAAAGATAATGAAGCTAATGTAGGAAAAGGTGTCAGTGCGCTTACAAAACGGACACTGAATATGTTGCAAAGTGATTATTAATTTGAATTAATCAAAAGGAAATGCATGAGCAAGACCCTTAACCCTCATTGCTCCAGGTATTCTGTATGGAACTTGTATGATACTTGTAAATCGCTTTGGATAAAAGCGTCTGCTAAACGTAAATGAAAATGTGTAATGGGGTGGGGGATTGGTGTCAAATATTTCCACTTGCCATTTGTTCTATGCAATTATTCACCACATTCTAAAAAAAGATCCCTTCTCTAAACCTGTAACTCTGAGCAACTTTGATCACTTTGATCACTTCATCACTTCATTGAGTTAACTAAAATAATATACATTAAGTAAACCATGCGTGAAGTATTCCATGAGAGTGTGATGCTTTGGAATTCTGAGGTGGATGTCTGTAGACTAGGCGTTCTGGTCTTGCTTGACTGCATAACCCCATTGCCTCACTAAAGATCCAGCTGTACAAAATCGAGAACAGATTGTGCATATGATGTAAAACGGCAAGCATTCTCCCATCACCATGGATAAGGTCACCGCTGAAGGAAACCATGAAATGATAAATACAGATTTATCTTGTTTCCGTCGCACAAACCAGAAAACAAGGGTCGAGTCGCACCTGTGTCATGAAGAGTTAAAGAGTCTCGGAGCTCCTTGAGAAAGATGAGGAGGAGGCAAGTCACATGGACTAGAAAACTGTAAGTGGAAACCTGGCGTGCATCACTGTGGTGCTGCAAGGTTGTGATAAAGCGCGAGGGCTTTTTGCTGGCTCTATCTTCTAACCTGCCTCCCTTTTCCACTCCCATGTGCATGACTCACTGCTAGACTGAATCTTCAAAGAGTCAGAGCATTAGAAAAAGAGAGAGAGAGAGAGAGTGAGAGAGGGGGGGGAGTCTTGGCTTGCTTGGACGAAAGTGGTCCTGTGGTGGTATTTAGACTACTTTGACAGACTGTGGTTGAGATGGGACAGGTGTATGTTGGGATCGGAGCATTTCGGTGAAACCCAACACCACCATTGGGAGATTCGCTAGACAAGCTGAGAATAGTGAGGGGAAATGCGTAGAGATCAGCGAGAGGAGAGGGAACCCTGCTACAGTCCTGCCTCCCCATGCTTTTAACCAGCATGGGGAACCAAGCATGTATGTTAGCAGGAGTGTTACCTCTGAAGTAAAGTAAAGTAATAAAGTGATCTATTTGGGCTAATGTACTTAAACACAGAAAAATTTGTCCTCCACATTTAACCCATCCGTGCAGTGAAACACACAAACATATACAAACACGAAGTAAAGTAAGAATACATGTTTGGGGAGTAAAAGGGTTTAGATGCCTTGCTTAAGGACACTTCAGACATAAAACATGGTGGAAAAAGAAATTTTGTGGGAACGGGAATCAAACCGGGAACCTTCAGGTAGCAAGGCTGGCTCCTTTACCACAAGCCTACAACTGCCACAAGATGATTTCTGAGTAAAGTAAAGTACACAAAGCAGAGTTTTCAGATAAACCGCAACATGTCTGTCGTACTCATACAACATGCCTGCTTCTCCTACCTACGTCTAATCAGCGGTGGTACAAACTGATTGTTTCTTTAAGAGAAGGTCTCGTCACATGTATTATGTTAGCCGTGCTGAGGGAGCGTCTGTTTTTAGAAGCAATTAGCAACTGCATACTTCTTCCGAGGCTTAGAATGGCTCTCTCTTAAGGCACAATGGTGGCTCTCGTAGTTACAACTTTAATTGCACACTGGCATAAAACACGTCAAGGACCAGATGCTCTTCAAAATGCCTGCTTTCTGATGCAAAACAAGTTCTCAGTTTAATCAATGCTACAAAAAAACATGCAAGCAAATAATTTTAAGAAAGAAATACTGCGGTACTGATTGGACATCAACATTTGAAGCATCTCTGTAACAAATACGAAATACTGTGGTTGCAAGAGAACATGTCACTTAAAGCATAACATACAGATGCGTACCACTTCTGGCTGGGACACTCACATGAATATATTCATTTGGTGCACGTCTCAAAACACATTAGGTCCAATTTTGTAAAACCTACATGTGAGATGTGCCGCCCTAATCTGGTGCATATGTGGCCCAAATGCAAGTGGGCCAGATAAAAATAGTGCACATTCAGTACCAGACAAGTTTGGATACACCCCCCTTTCTGCTTCATTATACATTTTCTCCAATTGCCATATAGATTGACTTTGTAGTTTTACAATTACAAATTGTAGTCCAACTGTTTTCTTGTTTTTTAATTTCCCTGTTGGGTCTTTTTTCTTTTTTGGTCAGGACCATCACAGAACAGGTATAAATTGGGTGGTGTATTGTGTGCACCAACCAAAAATACCTGCTCTGTTGTGGTACTATTGGGGTCCTGACCATTAGAGAACAGGATAAAGGGGACTAACAGTATGTAGTGTAGTCCACAAACAGATGGACTACAGTTTGGAATTGTTGAACTACAAGGTCCATCTTGAAAATAAGTGGAGCAGAAAGAGTGCCATTGAGAAGCACTGTACTGTATATGTAAATAATTGCACCTTGTATATTACAGAAGTTCCCAAAAGACCTGATTGGTGCTTGGCAGAGGTTACAGTCAAAGTGTGTTTCCCCTTAAGATCAACTAAAGTAGACAAGTGTAGAGTGTGATCTGTGTTAGCGGGGAACCGAAGGCCCTAAAGGAGGAGCCCAGCTGAGGACACAGGCAGCGTGAAGAAAGAGTCTCAGCATGTTCTTTCCTCTGTCCTGCTTGCTCTATGTGTTTACACACACACACACACACACACACACACACACACACACACACACACACACACACACACACACACACACACACACACAAAGACATATGCATCCACAACATAGACAGACTGCTTCATTATTTATTCGTGGGGAGAAGAGGGAGGGATTATAATTAGGTCGTCTGAGCTCCCCTTTGGGTGTCGATGAAATAGGCGAGTACACAGGGTAGAAAATGGCTCCTCCACTGTTCTGTAGTCGTCATGCCAGCTAGGACATCAGTCAAAGTCACTATCATTTGTGCAACCAGGAATTCACACCAGCTACATTTACCATCCAGGCTTCCGAGGAACGCAAATAGGAAAGGGGCGAGCTGGTGTTCACAAACCAGATGAGAATGTGCATTCATGCACAATGAGTCTTATCTCACAGCGTGCATGGGGATGAGGGCTGAACGCTAACCTTGACCGGGCGGGGCACTTTCGGTCGTGTGTGGGGGAGGTAGAATGCAGCATGTTCTCCCTGTGTCTATGAGACAAAAGATACAAATGACTCCTGGGTGCCATTGTGTGAGCGTCTGTGGCTCCCTGCTTTTGACCCTACAAGTGCTGAAGTACCTTCCCATGACCCTTACTTTGGTCAACAACCAGTTCACACTTTTCAGTTTCCCTTTCCAAATATTTATCCATCACTGACGTATACGTCGTTGCCGTGGTGACTGGCACGTATCACTAATTGTGGTACCTGATGCAACTCACTGACACGGAACTGCACTTTCTGTTTACTCGGCTGGTCACGACGTTGCAGGTGCAGACACTCAGTCACAAAATAATTGCAGGAACTAAACCATGCACATCACAGATTGGTGTTCTAGAACGCAACAAAAAAATGATGACACCTCAAAAAGGCAAATCAGCATTTTAGAAAAAGAAATTTAATGGCATTCTGTATGTTGGGAGGATTATACTTGGTTAAAACTGTTATCGCTGCCTAGCTGCTCAAGAGGTTTGGTCCTCACAAGGTTTCTTATTGTTGGATTTGTAAAAAAAAAAAAAAATCAATATCTTATGTGTTCCATCAACAATTCCACATCGTTGCTTCAATTACTGCAACATTTGACACACTCTTTAAGATTCTGAGTAAGTTTATATACTCTGTAAAACCACCATCGAGATGCAGCTCCTATTGTCCCACCACCTCTACATGGTTTGAGCAGCCACACCAGTGATTGGTGGAAAGAGTGATTAGAGTTTATGATCGTGCACAGAGGTAACTTATATTTTCGTGATGTGGAAGTTGTTTTTTTGGTGGTTTAAATGTTTTTTCTGTCCTTTTTTTGACCAATTATGTATGTAAATAAATATAAACTTAAAAGAACAGGTTTAAGATGCAGCAGGTCATAACTGCGTTAAAAATAGCTTGCCAGTTTGCCAGTTTGTTCAGTGCAACTCAAGGTGGCCGATGTAACAGGTGACACTGTCTGAGGTTAGATGTCCCAACACTAAAAAGTCCACAAGCATCCTAAACCAAATCATGAGGGTTAATTAACATGCTGTTACACACTGATCCGTTTGATGACTGTATATCAGCGGCTGACATTTGCTTAGCTCACAGCTTCGGGAAGCTGGACGTGCTTTCACCCTGAGCATATATTTTATAGAAGGCCAATGAAAATAAACCCAACGGTGCAGGAATGTGTTCAAGTGAAAAAAATCAACCGCCCTTGAGCATATGACACAGACACACACACACGCGCAAACACACACACACACACACACACCAAACCTCAGTTAGCCTCTTATGGGTTTCAGTCATTTCCTTATTGTGTAATGAGTCATATTAACTGGTTCCACTTTATTGGGTTAAGGGACGCGTCCTGTATGAAGAACCATGTGTTCTGTTTACTCTTCTGTTGCTCCAAATGAATGTGAGGCAGATTGTATGGTTTGTAAATCTTACTCGAAATGTGACATGTCCATATTGCGGCTTAATATGACTGCAGTCTGTTTAAAGGGGAGTAGGAAAGAAAAATGTTTTCAACAAACAGAACGCGCCAAAGAATTAGTAAGTACATGAGGCTTGTGGTGAACGAGATGAAACCTTATTTTTGTTTTGTTTTTTAAAGATCTTTTCTTCACAAAATATTCAACCGCGTGTTTTCTTTCTCTGTTATCTTGGTCCCTGCTTCATCATTCGTTTCTTCCTGGGTTTTTCCTTCCACTTCATGTCTCTGCTGGAACATCTCACAGGAAGCGGACTGGTGAGAGAACAAGAGAAGAGAAAAGATGAAGGCGTTTGGCTCTTCGTGGTTTTTAATTTATTCACCGCAGTGAATGAATCCCTCTCCACTGGGATGTGTTTGTAAATCAGTGTGGGTTGGGCTGGGAGAGGGGAAATGGGGTGCGGCGCTCAAGAAGTTAAGTTAGGAAGTGGGGGGCATAAAGCACTCGATAAACGTGACATCACTGAATAGGAATTCTCTTGTCCTTCCAAGCCTTTTGTTGTTCTTTGGAGACTTTCTTGTGCTTCCTGCGTGTGCTGTTCTCTCTGTGCATGTTACATGTGGTGAGAAGTAATCGGGCCAAAAGGACACGGTTAGTCCTTCTTACTAAAGTTAAAAAGACAGTACTTTTGGTCCGAAACTAGCCTTTGATTTAATAATGTGTCCGACTTGGCTGGTTTAGAAACATAAAGTGATGCATGTAGAACTGATTTCCACACTTCCCCATGTCCCTACAACATAATGACATAAGCACATGCACTGTGTCCTCACGGTCACCTTTTTACATGCAGCCTTTCACTTTAAATAATAACATATGACATCATCCACAGCTGCCCCAAAATATTTTCAGGGGGTCTGCCAGTTGCCGTGGTGATGGGGCTATGTCATGGGGATTGGACCGCCTTCGTCCAGAACACCCTCACACTGACACACACACACAAACACACCAATCAGATCGAGGTGTTTCAATCTCTTAGCCAGGTTTTATCCCATGCCCAAGTCTGTGGTACTGAACTGAGATGGAGGTGGAGATCCATTAGCTGCTCTGAATTCCATGGACAATCACAATACAATCCCTTGAGAAAGTTTTAATCTCCCTTATGCACTCGCTCACTTCTTATTTAATCTCAAAGCCAGGAAACATCTGTAAACTTGTCCAAGGGCAGGGTTGAATATTACAATGTTCTCCTGGGCCTCAGATGGAGGAATCAAAAAGACCCAATCAGGAGAAGGCCAGGAATGCTTTGATGGGACAAACAGCTCTGCTTTTGTCTTAAAAGTCGCTCTCGTTCACTGTGCTGCACACAGCTGTGTAATTGGTTATTGAGTTCGCTGTATATATCGTTGTGTACTGGATCCCGTCTGTCAGTGTATCAATCCATCTCCCAGCCTTCTTCAGGGAACAGTGATGTGGAGCAATCAGCACTTTGCAGATGACAGTGAAAAAGCACAGTCTGCACAGAGGAACTTTCTACTCTTAAATAAATCAAAGCTACATATTTGCAGTGCAAGTCATTAGTGATTGGAACATTTTGGGTCTTTATTATTATAATTATGTTCATGTTCGTGTTCTTACAATCGGCTCCACATTTCACCAAATCTACTAAGTATATTACGTCACATTCATTGTAATTCACGTTGCATTACATTGCATCATTTTGCAGATGTTTTAATTAAAATAAGAAGAAAAACATGGGGTCTGTAATCCATCTGTTTTTTTTTTGTTTCAGTTAGTCCTCTGTTGGTTCTCTGTTCTCCATTGGTCAGGAGCATCACAGAACAGGTATAATTTGGGTCGAATATTATTTGTTGCCAGTTCAGCAGTAACACTGATGCAGTGAGCAGGGGTTTAATGCCGCTGCTGAAGTTTAAATAAACATCTCATCTCAGTGACACTGCTGGGATAGGAATAATGCACCAACCAAATAATACATGCTCTGTGGTGGTACTATTGGAATCCTGACCATTAGAACAGAGTAAAGGGGACGTACACAGTATGTACTGTATTACACAAACAGATGGACACCAGTCTGGAATTGTGGAAATACAGTCAATCTCTATGGTAAAAGAAACTGATAACATGGAAAGCAAAAAGAGTAAAACTTTTGACTGGTATGGTACCCTCCCGAGTTTCACCTGAACTTCAGTTCCCATAAGTATCAGAATTTACAGCTGCGGTCCAGCTGATCCAGACATTGTTGAGTCTTTGCTCTTTAACACAGCAGCAACCGCTAGGCCAACTGCACGAAGCTGCTTTCTGTGTTTGTTACAATATAACACTTGTCTCGTACGAAAGCAGGCTACCCTCTGACCTTCGAATGCCCCACTAGAGCCATGCAGCACATTCATCCCCGCCTGCCAACTTTCTGTATATCTGACTGTCAGCATGTCACCCTTAAACACGGCATTAACGTGCTTACAGCACCATTCAACTCATATTGTCATGCCAGATAATTTGTGGGTGAAACTGATACTTGTAGGAAGTGACCAATCTGACTGATTGTTGTCCATCCACTAGAACAAGTTCCCAACCTGTTCTTTTACCACAATAACACCATTGACACCAGGTATGCAACTGCAGTTGTGAACCTGCCACAATAACAAGTGATTCAAGGATTCAAGGAGGCTTTGTTATCATTTTTATCACATGTGGCATGTACGTACAAAAACTAAATTATGGCCCATGGACTCAGCGAAACCCTGTTTCTTTATATATAGACACAACTGAGAATATAAACATTTGCAATTCAAGCTGATGAATTCCAGATTGTTTCCAAAGGGACTTACAAGTATTTCAAAGTCAAGGTTTGGCACATCAAAGGTTGAGCTATGATATAGTACCTCTGGCGTAATAAAGGCTTTAGACAAGGGCTCACATTGGTAACTTGGTGGACTGGGGATTTCAACCCCAACCTTCAGATTATCAGTCAAACGCTGAGCTGCCACACCCACCACTGAGCAACCATGTCCACCAATAAGTTACCAGGTCCACCACTGAGGTTTAACCTATACATATATTGGGAGCATGGTGGCATAGTGCTTAACACATCCACCTCTCAGAGATGGGGATACAGGCTTGAATCTCGATCTGGGTGGAGTCTCCATGTTTTCCCTGTGTGGGTTTTTCCGGGCTCTCTGACTTCCTCCACTGTCAAAAAAAAAAAATGTATTCAAGGTACATTGGCTGCTATACATTGTTATTGGCTACTCTAAATCTAAATTGCTTCTACAGTATACAGTGTGTGTGAGTTTGTGCCTAGCGATGGATTGACACCCTTTACTGGGTGTATCTGCCCTCCCTTAAGGCTAGTAGACAATTGTGTAGAACATAATGAGATGAGCTGTATTAAGGGTGTGGTAGCTCACTGGTAAAAGTGTTAAGCTTTACATCTAAAGGTTAGGGGTTCAAACAGTGTGAGTACTTAAGCAAGGCCCCTAAGCCTCAATTCTTAAGGGTTAAGGATTATCTCATGGCTGATCCTTTGCTCAGGTGAGTTCAGTTATTAAGGCTGGATATTTTTGAGGTGCTTTGAATAAAAGAGTCTGCAATATGACGTGAGGTAAAATGTTAATGTTGAAGCCGTTTGTATGTGCACCCACACTCTCAGACGACTGGGCCACCGAACTCATCTTGCCTCAAAAACAATGGTGATCTCTGCTTTAATAATCTGCTTCCCAGATTGGTCTGCCCCAGATTACTCTTGGGCCACCAGCTGTTGGGAGCTTAGATAAAGCTTTCCTTTCCCCTGCTTTTTTTTTCCATCGGTGCAAATCACGTGTCTGAAATTACACCAGTTTTGTTTGTTTATGAAGCATTGTGGTACTCATGTGGGACCTAACCCAATCACATTCACTCCAGAAGAACAATGGCAGGCCAGAGGAAGTCGAAAGCCCTAACTGTGCGGCGCTGATAAGGGCCGATTTGCATCCCACCCTTTCAGAGGCCAGGAGAACGAGTGTTCCAGTTTATTGGTTTTAGTACTCGTAACACTCTCAGCCATGACTTTGGTATTTATTGTTTTGTTCCCGATACCCCAAAGCTTTCATGGCTGCCAGTTGATGGGACTTTGAAGCATAAGCGATTTTTTATTTTGCTCAGAATTGCTGTGGGATTAAAGATCTAAAGTCTGTTGATTCTTCTCAAGATGCATTGAAATAAAGAGTCACGACGAGTGGCGGTGCACAGCAATGTCTAACAGACATACAGGTCATTACCCTGTTTGTGCACCATTTGCAGCACATGCCCGCTGCGCCCAATAAATGTGTCGAGAGCTGATATCAGATAGAATTAATTATGCCTTTAAACTTCTGAGCGTCTAATAGAAAGTCCTCTGTAAAGAGGTTGCCGAAAATAGGGGCCGTGTTATTGCAGCTGCTTTCATAAGACTAGTGTACTTGTACTCATATTACTTACACATGTAGATACTCCAGCTCTGGATCTTTAGTCACTTTAACCATGAACCATCAATCATGTTTAATTGTTTGCCTTTTGAAAAGGATGTGCTTCGCTTCTCTTTAAGCCACGTTGATGTACTGTTTTGCCCTGTTTCGGTTTGTCTAAAAGCAGCTTCACATTGTTATGACCCTAAATACCTAAAAAACAAGCCAAGCAAGAAAAATATCTGTTATGCTTTTTTTTAAATCAATAGATATCTCAAGACGACGCCTCAAAAAACCCTTCCTGATGCTACCCACCTATTTATCCAGGCTTGGAACCAATGTTCTGAAAATGTGGTTCAATAAAAATCAGGTCGGTCAGATCAAAGCGTGTATGCACAAACTGGTGCAACACATCTGGTTTTTATTTTAAATACTAAACGGCAATAATTCAGTGGTATAGATGGAGTACTAAAAGCCTAGAGACTTAAAGAGGTATATATTATACACTGAGTAATTATAACAAAGCCATGTTGTACAGAAGTCTATTACTATGCATAAGTGAAATTGCGTGTGTGTATGTGTGTGTGTTTTAGCAGTGACCAAGGATGGGGAGAAATATTATAATGGTAGAGATATTTATGACGTGGCGAATGTTATTACTTTGTATTGGCTGTACTGTCTGAGTCATTAAAGTCGGACAGTAAAAACCAAAAAAGTGATTTTCTTCTCTAATGATGTTTTTCTCACACATCATTTAAAGTCCTGTCTGGTTGTCACCTCTTCATTGCTGTGCGACTGGCCAGGTTCTATGTAATCAAAAGTTCTAATCCAAATAATTCACCATGCTCTCTCTTTCGTCTCTTTGGCAGGAACCACTGAGCGCGTGTGTTTGATCCAGGGCACTGTCGAGGCTCTCAACGGCGTCCATGATTTCATAGCTGAAAAGGTGCGAGAGATGCCTCAGAGCGCAGGAAAGACTGAGCCGGTCAGCATACTTCAGCCTCAGACCACAGTCAACCCAGACCGCGTAAAACAGGTGAGGCCTGCATCCTGCACTGCGTTTCCTGTTTCCTTCTCAGGTCTGAGGAACTGTACAGGATGAGTAGTTGCATCAGGTTTAGAGTTTGGATGTGTGAAAATACGCAGCTGATCTGCTAATGGAACGTAGAATGGCATGTGTTCCAAGTGGACACTGAATTAATCAGCTTTTTACATGGATACCTCAGTAACTACAGAGAAAATATAGCAGTTTAGTGAAATAAAAAAATGATTATTTTTAAAAATCTGGACAGATTGAAATGGGGAGGGGCTCAATGGTGTGGTGGTTAGCATATCCACCTTGTTCAAATCCCAATCTTGATGGAGTATTCGTGTCCATATGGATTTTCTCTGTGTTCTCTGGTTTCCTCCCACAGTACAAAAACATGGCTTAAAGTTGAATTAGCTTCTCTAAATTGCCCCTATATAGTGTGTGTGTCTGTGTAAGTGAGTGTGTGCCCAGTAAAAAAATTGGAACTGTGCCTAAAACTTTCTCCCCTGGATAAGCATGGTGGATTATGCATAAGATAATGAGATGAGATTACAATGGGGTGGCAGCATGGTGGCATAGTGGTTAGCATGTCTGCCTCTCTGGGGTTTCAGGTTTGTATTCCCATCTGAGTAGAGTTTCCATGTTCTCCCTGTGTCCTTGTGGGTTTCCTTCGGGTTCTCTTTTTTCATCTACCAGCCACTAGGCCTGGATTTCTAATCATGTGTCCTGCAAATGGTATTAAAGTAAGTTTACACACAGTTGGTTGCATTGCGCTGTTGAAATAGCAGTTTGCAAAGTCAAAGGTTAGTGAATGGGTTTGTTTATTACCAGAGATCCCCAAAACACACTGATGAATCACATTGTCATGAAAGTAAAGACACACTAACAAAGATGCCCAAAATTAAGCGGTGGGGTGAATGGTGACACCTCGTTAATGATCACTAGCTGCTTCTTGGTGTACAGAGAATATAAACCTCCTTAGGCTCCTAAAGTGGAAGTATAGAAAATGCTGTGGTAATCGAGGCAACAATGTTTATTTGTATAGAAAATAAACACATAAACATATATATTTTTACAATTAATACAATTTCTCAAAACAACTTTACAGAGTTCTGGGCTTTAACCCCCTCAAAAATTAAGCCGTAATAACAGTGGAAAAGGACAACTCCCTGGTCTTTGTTTTATTTTAAAGAAAAGAAACCATGTGAGGACTGAAGTTCAGTAGGGCTTTCTCTCCTCCCACAGTCCAAAACATGGATTTAAGGGGAATTGGCTGCTCTAATTTGTCCCTTTCTAAGTTATCCCAATATAGTGTGTGACATTTGTGCTGCTTTTTATATTGAGTCTTTGATCACTTTTGCTTGCACGGCAGTCTGTCGAATACATTTTGTTTGAGAATCTGCATTGCAAAAAAAAAGCTATATCACTGCTGAGCCCTAAAATCTTCTGCTACTACACGGGAGAAAATGTTGCCCTTTTCTTTCTGATTCATCGCTACACTATGAGTGTAGCTGTGCCAACAATGACACCTGTGTCCAAACGACCGTGGGCCTGTTAGCATCTGTTAATAAAAATGAAATCTCGTAAACACAATGCGAGAAGTTGGAGGACGCAGGCAAGTGAGAGGTGGCAGTTTTATTATCTAAGCTCACATAGTTAACAGTATGTTGGTTCTAAGCAGCGCTCCTGCAAAACCGACCTCATGCACACGGTGATACACACACACTGACTGTTCCAGCCACCTATTAACGTGATTATTGCTACCTGTCAATTCGTACTTATGTTATCGATCCTGAATGCCATTGCATTGTTTTGAACACTGATTTAACATGCTTTCAGCCCTTTTTAAAATAAAAGACACCTCAGGCAAAAAAAGGCTGGGTCACATTTAAATGCTAATTCCATGATGTCCTCTTTTTTGATGGTGCACACAATAAAGTCAATGTGAAGGCAGTTATATCATAGATACATGAGCACAGAAAGAAGCAGGGGAGATTGCTGTCTGCTCCTTCAGACGGTCAGCCTACGTAATAATATATGGAACTGTAGGAGTTATCAGACCAGCCCACATGGCTGTAGACAAAGTTTAACTGTGTTTGTACAGTCAGTGCACAGTAGTATAGCTATAACTTATTATTCAAGTGTTAGGTTTATTTATTTAACACTTCAAAGCTTTGTCCACTTAAATATGCATTGAACAAACTGGCATTTCAATTACAAGCTGATTTGCTCTGTGTGTCCTCCTCCTGCAGGGTTCTAAAGAGTCAGTATGTTAAATGTTGTGGTATTCAAAGCAATGTGCAACACACACACTTACACTTATTAATCCTTATACAGGGTGGCCCATGAAAAAGCAGCATACCTCAAATGTCTGGATATGTGAGGGGGGCTGCTTTTTTTATGGGCAAACACTATATTGATAGATGTAGAGATTTTTACAATGAGGGTCGAAGCTCAGTGGGGTCGGGCAGCATTAATATTGTAATACATTAACAAGGTAAAGAAAGTGTTTATTTAAAAAACCCACAATGTTAAATCACAAGCGCGTGTAAGAAAGCTGGTGAACCTATCAATAGAAATCAATTAAATTGGATTCTGATGAAGCAGATCTACAACGATGCAATCTGAGTAACATTATGGTCCAAGTTTTCTACTCATGTCAGAAGCACGGCTGTTGTGGCATGTGTTTCATTACTGAATATCCCAGGAGGCACACCGTCTATGGGATGTAAGATAAGATGCAATGTCGTGTTAAGCAACAGCTGCCAGCCTCCTAAATGGATGGACGTCTACTAATCTCACAGCCAAATGCTGGCAGGACGAAAGGGCAGCTAATGCCGAATTTTAAGGGCCAAACTGTATCATGCCAGCATCATGGCATTTATATTCCTGGTGTAACGCCATACATCTTTATGACATGATGGACAAGTTTCCATTGAATTTAATGGCTATGTGTATAGAGAAAGAAACAAATCAAATCTGTGACAGTTGTTTAATTAAAAGTAGTGTTCTCTGTTGCTATACATTAACCAATCAAATCCACTGTGTATTAAAATGATTAATAAGCACTGGCACAAATCTATATGATGGAAGGTGGCGGCAGATTGCCAGTCCATTGGTGGCCACCACACATCAAATAAATTAAGGTGGAGGCATGGCGAGAACATGCAAACTCCAAACAGAAAAAACACTCTCTCTGCATTCTAGAATTAAACCCAGGACCTGTATGCTGTGAGGAGAACATGTAAACTACTGCAGTAACATGCCACATATGAAACATCTAGAGTATCTGCATCTTATAATCTAACCCCAACTCTCTGTATATCCTCCTTTACCATCCATATATATCATATATATCCTGTTCGGCCTTCTACTCTGCCTCGTCTCCTGCCTGGAAGCTCCATCTCCAACATCCTCCCACCGACTATCCTTCCTCTGTACATGTCCAAAGATCTCAGTCTGCACTCCAATTTTATCCACCAACTCCAACTTTATTTTAAACCCCTGCTGTCTCTCTCATGTACTCATTCCTAATCCTGTTCATCCTGGTCTCACACAAGGAAAACATCTTAAAGTTCAGCCACCTCCAGCTCTGCTTCCTCTCTCTTTGTCATTGCCACTGTTTCTAAACCATTTTTGCTGCAGCCCTTTTATCACACAACTCTCCTGACACTTTTCTCCACCCACTCCACCCTGCCAGCAACCTCTTCTTCACCTCCGGTCCTCACTCCTTTTGTCCCTAGACTGTTGATCCCAAATACCTGAACTTCTGCACCTTTGTGATCTAGAGGTTACGACAAAAATACAGGTGTGAATGCATCCAACAGGAAGGATGATCGATTCCAAAATATCTTTATCGTTTAAAATGTAATGCACCACAGACAGTTTCTCAGCCATTTCTCATACCATTTGTAATAAATTCCTTAAAATATGATGTCGTGTGTGGAATGTTTCGGTGGATCCGAAATGCACATTACTAAATCGGGTTGCATAGTGCTACAGTATCCATCATAAGACCCCTCGGACGTCCATCTCCTTGGGTCTCTTAAAGATGCTCTGCATGGGACACACTTTGAGAATGATGAGAGCATAATTCATGCAGTGAGAATACGGCTGTGTAAACAGGAGGAGAGCTGGAACCGGCAGGAAAATTCATGCATTTGTTTCACACTGGCGTTAAAGACCTATACATTGAGTACAGTATATGCGAGTATATGAAATGAAGTGCAATGAAGTCATTATTTATAGTGTCATCATATTGAAATGTATTATTATTAAATAAATATATTGTAAGGAAATAATTGACATAATTACAGTATACCTTTATCCAAAATAACATATGGTTGTGGTCAGAACACACACACACACACACACACACACACACACACACACACACACACACACACACACACACACACACACAC
>JAOUQT010310371.1:0-15078 GCA_025769995.1 Xyliphius kryptos | reverse complement strand
CGGTACCTGACCCGGCGTCGGCGGGTGGAGATAGCACATACCATGTGCCTGTCTGAGCGACAGGTAAAGATATGGATCCAAAACCGCCGTATGAAGTGGAAGAAAGACCACAAGCTACCCAACACAAAGATCCGTTCCGGGACCCCATCGTCCTGTCACCAAGTGAAAACGGACGGGGGCAAGCAGCAGCAACAGCAGCAGCCGACATTAATTTCTTCGCCATGTCCATCTAATTTATAGTTGTAAAAAAAGTCCATTGTCCCAGAAGACGTAAAGCCGGCGGAAAAAAACAATATACCGTTAAGAACTTTAGGGGATTGGGACACAGAATGTTGAAACCCCAGTGTAATTAATTATTCAAAATTGTTCCTTGATGTTTCTTATATCGTCTTGTTAACAAGTCGTTTTAATTACGGTATTAGTTTACAACGTTTACTATATCAATAAAATCCTTTCTATATAAATAACTTTTTGGCCACTGTTAATAATAGCAGATGGACTTGCATTTGGAGCATAAAACTCATTTACGTGACGGGTCGATTGCGAGATGTACCTATAGTGCAACTGATTGAAGCACACATGAATGCATATTGTCCTTCAAATGATAATAAGGAAAATTTGAGAGTTTGTTAATGTCAGTGTTGTGTATTTGTGTATTATGTCAAAAAGCTGTGAATATTATTTGTACATTGAAAGTAATTGTTTTTTAGAATCTAATTCTGTTTTTGGAATTAGGCTAATAAATGTGTCTATTGTAAATATTCTGTTTAGCCAATTCATTGACTGTATTAAATAAGAAAGGGGATGATATGTAACAGGTTATTAAAAACATCATGGATATTGGAAAGAATTATAAAGCGTTAAGTAATAATACACAGATAAGTATATTGCTTGAGTATTATAGACTCTTTTAAAAATATACAGTATTATAATTTTGATTAGCCAATAAACAATTGGGAAGATTTACTATTACTATTTTTATTATTATCCATCCATCCATTATCTTGCACTTATTCCTCTACTAGGGTCACTGTGGGGTTCCCCATGCTCATACAGGGAGAACATCTCAGGTGCTGGGTAGATACATCAAGGACAGGGCACCTATCTTTCACTGGGCACACACTCACTTACACATCCACACACTATACAGGGCAATTTAGATCATTGAATTTACCAAAGAAAACCCACGTGGACACGAGGACAACATGGAAAATCCACCCAGATCGGGATTCGAACCGGAAGTCCTCAGAGATGAGAGGCAAACATACTAAGCCACCGTGCTGCTCGACTATTATTATTATTATTATTATTATCATCATCATCACACAATGACAATAGATACAATAAAATACTTAACATATCATATTTTTACCTGAATGAAAAGATATTGTACCTAAAATACATACTTGTTTCTTAATTTTACATAGTTCACATAAAAGCACCAAGTCCTCTGAGATGAGAGGCAAACATACTAAGCCGCCGTGCTGCTCGACTATTATTATTATTATTATTATTATTATTATTATTATTATTATTATTATTATTATTATTATTATCACACAATGACAATAGATACAATAAAAAACTTAACATATCATATTTTTACCTGAATGAAAAGATATTGTACCTAAAATACATACTTGTTTCTTTATTTTACATAGTCCACATAAAAGCACCAAGTTTTATTCAAGTCATTAAATTACTTTTATTTAATTCACTGACACTCAAGATAAAACAGTTGTTTTATGCACAACATTTTTATTTTGTTTTTGCATGTGTATTTATATGTACAGTATCATCTAGTCTGTTTTTACGGGATAACTAGACTGAGATTTTGTCAGACAAAAACAGTTAAGCCCATTTGTCAGAACATTTATGGAAACATCTAATAAAACACATTTGTTACATTATTAACCTCACAATCAGACTAATTTATAAAACTTTTAAAGCTTTTTTGTTACGGTTTATTTCAGCTTATTTATCATTTTATATTAATTTATTTATTTATACGGATTTTTTTAGATTGTTACATTATTATATTGACTAAATCTCTTTTAATGTTTAATTTTACTTATACTAAATTAATTTGATTGACTAAATGCATACTTCATGCTGACATGCTAATACATAAAAAAACACTTCCTATTATTAGAATTTTAAAAACGCATTGTCATGTGTCAAGCAGTACCTGCTTGTCTAGAGTCATTCTGAGTTCACATAAAGGGCACATAAGAATCGCCCAATCATAGAATTTCAGCACTGTGTACGACCCTTAACCCTTGACCTGACCATTTTAATTGTCCCCTTATGCAGGTCGTCTCTTTGAACGCATGGGGCAGTAGTGAAACTAAATCATTTCCACTAATGTGATTTTGTTGTTTGTTTATCAGACGTTATAGCAACACTGTGGTTCGAAATTGCTATTATATTTTGTAAAAAACCTTGTAATTTTGTAAAATATAGTCTATAATGAAAACTACGAGCGTTGAAAGACATTGGTGTATCTAACAGGAGCATATACAAACAACTCAATTCACAAACATTTAAGTATTCTGCTACCAGTACAGCTTTAACTCATCATTCCGCAACCTTGGAATTTGTGGTTAAATTAATTACTGTAAACATAACACTGCAAGGTCCTGGACATTCCCTTTGTGTGCTTGCATGGTCTCCCTGTGTATCTTTCTACAACCCGGGAGATGAATTACTGCCGCTACACTATATGTAAATGAATGACATTAAATTTTCAAACACTATTTTACTATCATGTGCCAAACAAAATAAATAGATCTTACGAGGAACATTGCCCACTTTTTACTTCAAGCGCGCAAAAATATAAAACTTTTAAACCACTAGTGATGCCTGTGTTTCAATTTCCCTCTCCTGCTACCACTGCATTGTTGATACAATATTTCAAATTTTTATTTTGAAGTGCTGGTAGATGTGCTGGTGTTGTTCGACGTTGATTGAAAATAATTTCTTAATTGTTGGTGTCCTATAACTTAATTGTTGCTGGTACTATAATGGTCTGAAGTTTAGCTGCCTGTAATGTAAATTGGTTATATACGTGTTTTTTTCTAAACATTTCCAAATCGGGAAGATAAAATGGCATCGATTTAAAATCCGTCTAGAGAACGCTTCTTACACCTCTTTGTGTTGAGACAAAGTAAATGCAAAGAAAGAGGAGAGCCTTCGTGCATGACTGAGTTGATTAATGGTCTTCAAGATTACCACATCCGCTGTTGTAGCCGGCGGTCTAAATGTGTTGCCGGAAAACGGTGGCCAAACAGTTTCGAATTATAAAGATTCTGAAAAAAAATACATTCAGCTTTTTGTCTTTGATAATTAGTTATATTTCAATTAGTTGTTGTATGATTTTATGTGTATTTAAATTAGTCTGCTTTATCTAAAGTAATTTAAATGTTTACGTATGTGTTTCATGATTAATGTTTCTGTTTGTTTCATATATGTTTCACTTGTGTATTGAATTAATTTTATTTAAGGGCTAACATAAACACAAGATTAAATAAACGAATAGACGAATCGTTAACAAATGCCGATTGTGGTCGGAAGAGGGCAACAGTGTGCCCTTTCCATACGTACACGCGCTCTGTGTACGTATATGTTAACTGGGCCACAATGGGTTCTCTGTCTTAGTGATCCCTCACTTGGCAGACAGTGCTCATTAATGTTTAAAAAATAGAAAGAAATTTTGTTATTTAACTGAATCAGAACTCACATAAACAGAGTACATCATATTGATGCTAAATAATTTTCAGAGGCTTTCAGTAGCTTATAGAGAGTGGCTTGTGACCTAGGCAAGGTCTGCTATGCTGCTGACTTGACAATACTACTTCAGGAGCGTGGGGTAGGGCCATTGTGAAAGAAACAGAAGAGTATCAGAAACCCAGATAGACAGACAGACAAATTTTTATGGATATCATTGTCATGGACCAGAATGTTTCCCTTTCGGAATCGGATACAGGGAGGATGGATTTAATATTGAGGTATTTCTGTTAATTGTTCATTATTTTCATGACTTATAATAGAAAGATTAATAAAAAATAATGTTTATGAGCTAATGAAAGTATAAGAATCAGCATTACATAGTGAGTGTAAATTACCGTACAATCGTACAATTAGTAGATAAAGTAATTATTTGTTAACGCACACATATTATAATATTATATTACATTGCAATATTATGTAATATTATAAATATTGGCAAATATTACACCCCATACGAACAAACAGTTACGCAATAATACACTACACTTATGTTTTTTCTAAATCTACTAATGTTCATTTTGTTGTGTTCGTACAACGTTAAAGGTTTAATTATTAAACTGTCATTTCAAATAATAGTAGGGCTTTCATGTTTCCTTTATTAATCTTAAAATCGTTTCAATCAAATGTTTTATAACACATTTTTCTCAGTAATAAATTATTTTGCATTGCACTTTATTGTATGAACTTGATAAATTACTACTTTACCCGGTAGGCATACATAATTTCTCTTTGACTAATTTATTGTTGAAAAAAGATTTTTAGTCGAGTATAAATTAATTTGAGACCAGTTAAAACTACACGGGGCAGCGAAAGCTTGCAAGGTAAACGAAAATAAAACGCAGGGCCAGTACTGTCCAACCTCTCCTGACCGCAACGAGGTCAAAGCTCTAAAGCCTTGATTTATGGGCTGTGGGATTATGACCGTTCGTTGTTCGTGAAATAATGACTTCGATCAAAATCCAGTAATGAGCTAAACAAAAAACGTAAAAAAAAACATTTATAAAAATAAATAATTGTAATATTTGCAGTGGTTTATAGCCTCCATTGCATAACTCCAAGATTTCAGGTTATTAATTCAGGTAATGTATAGTCATCACTTTAATCTGTGTTTCCCCTTAACATATGTCTCGTAAACTGGACAGAAGTTTTGACTAATAACTCTAATAAGCATTTTTTAATATGGTGGGTGGAAGTTTATCCTGTGTAGTAATCCTGTAACCAATCTAGCAAAAATATGTATTTAACTGGTAGAGCAAAAAACACTAAACACTATCTCTAGTTTGGATTTTCGTAAATAGGTTTCAGGTAATTGGCTTTTTCTGTTAGATTTTATGATATTGCACAATATATTGGAGATGAGTTTCAAAATGTTTATTTAGGTTATTCTGTCTGATATAAGCGTGTTCCAATCGGCAATGGTGTTTTAAAATACATAAATTAATTACAATTCTCTTTCTACAGACTTTAAATTAAATGAAATCTATTCAACCACATGCCTACGACACACTGGGCTCCTTACAAGGTAAGCTTTGCTCACTCCGTAAGCGGCATTTTTTCTGACAAATTACAGAAAATGTTACTTCCTAAGTTTATTTTCTAAGTTTCGTAAAGGCCATGTCAAGATGGATCTACTTGGACACAAAACCGTACCAATCAAAGAAATCACTTGATCATCAGTTAAATAACACAAAATAGTAAATAATTAACCGTAGCAATTGTTCACAAGTGCTGAGTCCAAGCAAAACTGCATACCTCATGAATTTGGGATCCCACTTACTAACCTACGCATTTCGCCGCTTCCTTTTACCTCAAAATATGTCTGGCTAGGCGATATTTGGCTATTTGTTTATGTCAAAATAACCCCTACAAAATATAAGCAGTTCTCAAACACACAAGATAATAGAAAATCGTAAAAACGTCATTAAATTAGTTCAAAGGCTCACTTATCATGAGCGTATATGTTATCTGGTACATGGGACTAGCGAATATATGTTTAAATGTAAGCACATTCTTTGGAATTATTGGACAATCTTTGTTTTTAGCTACATATATATTTTTCGTTATTCTTTAAACTTTAATTATAAAACATTTGGAAACGTGTGATTATGAGTTCACTTTTGTAAACCTCCACTTAATTTGCATAATTTTTTGCGTCGACGTTCTGTTACGAGGGAGTTCACTAGGGTTTATGAGCATGTTCCCGTGTGCGTGTGTGCGCGTGACTGTGGTTCTGTATGTGCACGTTAAAGGACTCACTTGAGCGCAGCCCACTGTCGGATTTAACGTTGCGCATTAGAACACGAGCACCTCTTCGGAATGTAATGTTCAAGAGTCAGGGTATGTACTTGTATTTATGCTGATCAGGACTCGGGGAAATACATTTTTCACATTTTACAGATACGACAGTGAGAAGCAACGAAAGGGATTTCGAGTTCCCATTCAGAGGGTACAACTCGTATCGTTTTTTGTTTTGGTGCCATGACTCCCGCAAGTGCAGCTTGTTTTTTAACGCTGTCTTTCCAAATGAAAATTTCTCTGGATTCGATTTTGATCGATTTGTGCCACTGAATGAGAGAAGTTCGCGTCGTGCTGTGCACAGCTCGTCACAGGCGAAGGTAAGCAAGCGAGAAGCGGAGACTCTCGCGTAGTTGTTAAATTGCAGTTTTTGATTTATGACAGCGCGACTGAAATCTCGGTTCAGGGAGAGTTCATATTCACACATACACAGAGCCTTGCCAGATTCCTCCAGTGCGCAGGCTGGGGTTGGTGTAGTCCGGAAATATTACCTCTTTTTCGGTTTGATAAGTTTGAAGTATGCTATGTATTATTTGTGCAATTTTAATGAAATACAATTTTTCTAGCATTGTAAAATATGCCATATGCCCTCCCCCCAAAAAACTTTAGTTAATAACCGTATAGGTTATAACCTTTAGGATAAACCTGTATCATTGTAACCCAACATATCATGCTTAAAACTTTTTTTTTTACATTCATTATTGCTGTATAGGTGCAATGTAGCTACAGCAGAAGTAGTAGAACTATTACAAATATTATTCTAAAATGTTTTCCTTTTTATATTAAATATGTCAAATTAATTAAAAAATAATAAATAGTACATTCATTCATTCATTCATTTAATTATCTTTCGCTTATTTCTTTACTATAATTGGCATACCGACACAAAAACAATACAGACGCATGAAAAATAGGCAAAAACCACATAACAATAACCAAAACAATAATAATCGTTATTATAATTATTGTTATTCTTTTATAATTATATTAGTGGTAGTACAATATTTATAGGTATTTTAGTTTATGACCAAGCTACATTAGTATTTGTTATGCGACTGTAACGTGGGGATTGAGTCTGTTAGATATTATTTAAGAATTGTATTCTCTATTTGATTATATTAAAAATAATAATTTAACTGCCGTATAAACATTTTTTTCTAAAGAAAAATTTGTCTATCCTGCTTTAGATGTGATATCGAGCTTCAGTTACCGCTTTCACTGTCTAACACGGTAACCCTCATACATCAACTGGTGGTTTGTGTGGTGTGTGCTCGACAGCAGCTATTATTATGGCCCGCCATGCGAAGGTTCATGGTGTGGAAAGATAGTCCCACGGTCGCCCGGTTTTTCTGGTTTCCAAAATGACGATCTATCTACCTATCCGTCTTTATTGTGGGCTAACAAATCGTTAAAGTGTCAGCTAGTACAAAAAGTCTACATGGCCAATTTGTAAAATCTGGGCAGCATAACACCATAACGTAATAAAAAACAACATTACAAATAAAATTACTTACTAGTAACTTACTATCTAAAAGATAATTTAAGCAGTACACTTAAAAGTAAATGGAAAAGTGATTGAAATTGGAAAGATAGAATACACCGTGAAAATAATACTTTATTTTTAAATTTTACTGTTTATCAATATATGGGTCAGCTAAGACGACTAAAATGAATGTAAGCATTCATTTGGAGCTATTCTATGTTTCCGTATGGTTCAGTTTTCATCTAGTGTTTATTCTTTTTTGTTTCATTTATGCTGGCTATTGTTTTACTCCACCATAAGGTAAGTGGTGAACGACCCTTCCAGAGCTCTCTTCAACGTCAACCAGGCTTTGAAAAGTAAGATGGATAGGGTCTATTTTACTCACACACCGTATCTTTTTTCGCTTTAGGTCAAGCCGGGGAGCTCATTGGCGGAGAGGTGTCACGTGACCTCACCGCGCCAATGTTCTACGAAGGAGTCAGGACCCCGTCAGCTAGTCAAATAAACATTGGGAAACGTCGACATGCAAAAGGCGACCTACTTCGACGGTTCGGCAATTTACAGTGACTACTGCTATCATAGTGCAAATAATTTGGGTTATGATACCAATCAGCAGGAACATCTGGAAAATGACTACCTTCGACCTGCCTGTTCTTTGCAGTCCCCTTCTTGCTCAGCACCAATCCAAAAACCGACCGATGTTCAAGACTGCTGTCCGCAGAGTAAAGGGGTCCAAACAACAAACGCAGCTAACGTTCAGTCACCTGTTTCATCCCCGGGTGCTCATACCGAAAAGACAAACAAAAAACACAACACAGAGAGACCTGGACACGAATTCCCAACCTCTGAAATCGACAAAAAAATATTCCCATGGATGAAGGAGTCCCGTCAAAACACCAAGCAGAAATCGAGTAGCATCAATTCAGGTGAAAAAGCTTTCCCCAACATAAACTGTTCTGTTGTTTTCAAGTCTACAAAATTTATTTCCATCGTGTAATAATTTAAAAAGGTGGAATATATACTGCTCAAAAAAATTAAGGGAACACTAAAAGAACACATCCTAGATCTAAATGAATAAAATATTTGGATATTTAGATATATTCAGTTGAAAATCTTTATTTAGTAGACAGTGGAATGCATTGAGAATAAAATTACATCAAATTAATAAAATGTAAATCAAAATTATAATCCCATGGAGGTCTGGAGGTTACATTTTGTTGTTTAAGCGTTCCCTTTATTTTTTTGAGCAGTGTATATAACTGTTGGTAATGAATATATTGAACATAGCATTAAATTTAAAAGACGGTAAGGCACTACACAATGCCCCAGAAATCATTAAATGACCACATGTGGGGTTTTTCTTTTGTGTTCTTCGGTTTCCTCACACTGACTAAAAGCATGGATTTAAGGCGTGTTTGCTGCCCTATATAATCCAAATTGCCCCTATATAGTATATACGTTATCCCCTGAATTGACCTTCAGCGACCCTAGGATTAAGCAGAAGATAATGAGATATAATGAGCTAAATTAATTACATTTCTAATGTTTGTGTAAAAATAGATTGAAATAGAAATAAAATGACCCTGCACTACACAATGAAGCTTTGCAAAAGCGTTTTCGTTTCACTAAATGCGCAGTTTCATTAAATATTAAGACAAAATTAAGATAATTCATAGATTTTTTTGCCATTAATAATCGTTTTATAACACATTTTATCCAAAATGAATACCTTAAAAAATAACACTTTCAAGTAATCTACAAGAATTATTACAGTTAATAATTATAATTTTGCACCATATTACTAACACCGAGCTAAAGAATCATTTAATTGTTTCAGTCAATGTTTTAACATTCGAATGTCTTACATAAATACCTATTTTATGACCCTGGCGGTTAATTTTAACAGTTATGATGAACAAATATATGCATGTAAACATATTTATAATTTTGCAGTGTCCAATATTACACCATTGTCAAATTATTAAAAAATAATTAATATTTTTCTTCATTTCGGCGTTAGTGTGGGTAAATGTTTTAAAATGTTGGTAAATATTAATCAAATTGTAAACCACTTATGTTGCGATTTTATATTTATAATTGAAAGAATATATAATTACAAAACGATAACTATTTTGGTATGTGCTGGGGATTTAGAAGGTTGACTGGATCTTTCCAAATACATCGTTTTTCAAACGCTTGCGTTGCAGATTCCCATCTGCTGACTTTTATTTGGTTTTATTTTGATCAGTAACGTGTTTTTTTTCATACAGCAGAGAGTTCCGATGACAAAAGCCCTTCCAGCTCTGCTGCCTTGAAGCGCGCGCGCACGGCCTACACAAGCGCCCAACTTGTCGAACTTGAGAAAGAATTTCACTTCAACCGCTATCTTTGCCGCCCACGACGAGTGGAGATGGCGAGTCTTCTCAACTTAAGTGAGCGCCAAATAAAAATATGGTTTCAGAATCGTCGAATGAAATACAAAAAGGATCAGAAAGGTATCGGGATGATGCCCTCCCCTGGGGCCCAGTCTCCAGATAGTCCAGTACTTCCGACTTCCGGTGACATAGTCGCCGTAGCTGGGGGTTACGTAAATTCACCGCATACTTTGGCAAATAACGTACCATACGACTCTTCATCCCCGACAACATATAAGACCCGACCGAACGCCTATAACCTGCCTGCACCATATCCGCCAACGTTGAGTAATTACCCATCTTCCCAAAAGACTTATCCGAGCACAGGTTCAGCTACAACTGAGTACGACCCGCAGCATTTCCAAGGTAACACCTACGGTGCGCATGCACAGAGCACTGACGTGTATAGCAGTGGCAACGGGAGCTACATGGACAATCTAGGACACAACGGGGGTTCTGTTTATGGCCTACCACAGATCCCGCAACTTACTCATGGTAATATTGACTACAATGGCGCTATAAGCATGGGAAACACTCCAAATAGTGGGGCAATGGAATCTATCCACTGCACATATTCAGACCTTACACTGAATTACTCTCAGGGAAGAATTCAAGAAGCGCCTAAACTGACTCACTTGTAACGTGGATTTCGAATGTTGAAAACTTTATGTATTGGAAACAATGTGTAACGTTAGTTTGAAATAGTTTTTGTATCCAAATAGTGTAGAGCATTTTCATGTTCAAACTTGATTTGTGTGTGTGTGTGTGTGTGTGTGTGTGTGTGTGTGTGTGTGTGTGTGTGTGTGTGTGTGCGTTAAAACTCCTAACTGGACTAATAGACGCAGTATTATTTTTTTTCCAAACACAAAGGTTAAAGGTTATCAGGGTATAAGAAAACGTATTTCTTTTGTTCTAAATGTGAATCTTACCATTTTTCTTTTTCTACTTATTGCAATTTGTTGCACCTGCAGGATAATTACCCATGATTTGAACATGGACTCAGAGCAAATTCATATTTCTTCAGACTTATTTATAATACCTCAATTAACTATCGATTTGTAATCCCACACTTCAGAAAACATGGGAAGAAAAGTAAATAAAGGAGGCAGCTGTTATATGGTTATGGGTACTATAAAACAGCTGATCAATAAAGTTAATTAGGTTCAATAGAATTCATGATCATTGAATAATAAAGCACAACACGATAAAAGTAGCTATTCAAAATTTATTTTGTTTTTAAAGAAAATGTTTTTTTAAACTCCTGGAGAAAACAAAAACAAAATAATAATAATAATAAACATATTCTGTATTAATCTATTTGTTTCATATTTACTAACTCGATGCATACAACTTCTACTATCACGACATACGTCTCCAAATGACACGATCATTTTCAAACGAATAAAATAATAATGATAATATTAATATTAATCGTCACCATCATCATCATAATAATATCAAATCACTTGCTGATAAGATAAATAAACAACGAGTGGTCTTAATAAAAGCCTTAGTTTAAATATATTTTGCTTAAGTAAAAAAAAAAACACAAAAAAGTCTTCATATTTGCTGTTTTGTGTTGCTTTACGTGTGCTGACGAGTAACAAAAGGAGCCACACTTTTGCTAACAGACTCATCCATTATACACTGGCAGCTTTGTAGACCTGGAACTGTGCCTGTGAAAAAAAAGCGAAACCTTTAGACAAAAAGTCGCCGTTTTATTTAAAAATATTAATACAGCAATAAAACAGTAGTGGGATGAATTTCCTGAAAGCGATCGTTCTAAGCGATTTACGAATGACTTTAAGAACTTCTTAACTATGCTATATATATTAAGAGAGACCTTTAAGTTTTCCTTGTAGACTCCACCTCCAAAAAGGCACAGTCAGTCTAAAAATAATGGCATAGCTACGTTCTGTTGAACGATCATTTTTTGTGCACTGCCTGTTACGATTACGAAGTCGTATCAAAAGGTCTGACTACTCCTATGATAAGAACGGCGTAAGTTACAAAGAGGTTATGCACGGTGTACTTTTGGGAAATCCACACCGATGACTGTTTGGGATGCATCACTCTTGAACATAATCTTTTGTATCTAATTTCCACGCCTAAAAATATAGGCCAATATAAATATATAGCAAAACAATGAATAAGCGAAGTTTAACAATTGTTGAAATTACAAATCACTCAACAAATCACATGCTACATTTTAATTATACATAATAACTTAGGCTAATAATAATACAGTTTATATAAATGTATTACTTTAACTATTGGTTGTGACCATAACACTATCACGAAATGAGATAACTTCTCTTTGTTTAGTACGCAAGCTGGAATTGACAAGAGCATCTTATGTCTACATGACAATACAATGCTAAAACAATACAAGAAGCCTCACTGTGTTCAATTTAAGATTTTTAAAATAAGCGACTTACCACTGAAGAATGTCAATAGTTGACAATAGTTTTATACAAAACATATAATTTGTCGTATTTATTTCACATAGAGAACATGCGGTGCAATGATTCATGGGCTTTCATCCTTGTCTCGAATCCATACAGTGTTACAAAATAAAATGGATAATGGAAACTTAGGATAACATAAATAAAACATACATAATGTATAAAGCATTTAATAATTGTGAAATCATTATACACGTAAGCAGTTGAATGCAAGGTATAGCAATTTCTTGACGTTTTTGATCAAAAACTTTGATTCTTAGTTCTTTAAATGAGGGAAAATTTATAGGAATTTATGCATGTCAAGGCTTTGAGTTAATAAAAGCAAGATGGAACTTTAATACAGCATAATTGTGATTCGTTTAGCGATTAGTGAGATGAAACAATTCATCAGTTTGAAGAGTCCACGATAATAACGATGGAAAGAGGTGGTTTAACTCTCTGTATCCACTTTGCAGTACGAACAATACGACGGCGTCACTAGGCCTAACAAAACATCGGCATTTGTTACAGGGCTCCATTTCCTCATTTGCGTGATTGTTTATTTAAAACTTTTTCTCAGTGGTCGGACGAAATCACGTGGAATTGCTGATATTTGTTTTTTTACCACGATTTTATTAAATGTGTAGCTAAATTTGTTCATCGTTTGCCTCTATAGTTCTGAGATTTCCATGTACGTACCACTGTCGTCACTGCAACCTGGCTATTTCTTGAACAAGATCGCAAGCCTTTAAAATCTAAGAATGAGGCGGCATTGTTTCTTATGCAAAACAGAACAATGGAATCCATGAATTACGAATTCGGGCTCGTCAGTGGTCGACCGTGTCTTGCCGAGTGCCTGATGTGTTACCCCCCTGTCCCTTACTCATTTCAGAAATCATCAATCAAGGTTTAGACGCTGGCGCAACCGCGCATTCCTCCTCCCTTCATTCACACCGTGCCTGGATTATCGAGAGCAGGCATCTTTATGGCCGACACCGACTCAATATGGTTGTGCGCAGTCTGTCGCGGTTACTAAGAATATTTAAGAACGGAACAAAAATAAGACACAATACAGGAAACAATTGCACGACGGATCCCCTCATTGTCATCAAATGGTGAGTAAGGGAAAGATACATCGTTAAACCATGTAGATTTTTGAACTACTAACGCGTTCAAAACATAAACGGAAAATATGTAAACCTCAAATATAGAGCTAATGTATAGGTCTAACTCAACAAAACCAATTTAGATTTTGGATCGGCCTTTAACCAATCCCTATCGATATTTTATACAATATTTTGCAGTCCCTCTTGGGTTAAATTAGATATTAAGCTACATGTAATTTTTTGCATGTTGATTTTTGTTTAAAGTGAGTACCTGACAGTTTCACTGCATATCTCAGTTAAGATATTTAGTTCTTTTAACGAACAACTTGGAAATATTATTTTATTTGCCAACGTGTGGTTTTGTTGTTGTTAATAAACTCTTTACAGCCTTGCACTTTACTTCAGTTTGGCAATGAGAGGCAAATTCTCGACGTCTGGACTGGACACGCTGACACAGCTACTTCTGCTGCAGAATCATTTACATTTCTGTACGTATCTTATCGGTCTCGTGGCGTGGGTAAAGTAACTGTACTTGAACTGACAGCGGCAAGTGAAAGCCTTCCCTGGTCGTCACGAAAAGCACAAATGGCTGGTTCGAAGAGAGAACTGTACTCGGATGTTAATATGGACAAGGCTGGTAACATGGAGTCATTTGTTGCCTCTAACACATTCATACACTGAATATATCGCCATTCGTTTACACAAATTATTGAACCTTCTTCTCTTTAGTTACGGACTACGAAATTACATCGCTTACATAGACAGACGGTCTTGGGTATATCGGCCAGCGCCTCAAAACACTCTTCCCTGGGTGGGCATGGGGAACCCCACCGCGACCGTAGAGGAAGATAATGAATGAATAAATGAATGGATAAACATCTCACCTTCGATTTGGATAAAACGTTTACATTATTTGACCGGACTCGGACTTGCTTATGTCTGATGTTGTCTTGTGAATGTGATATCACAAAGTGCCATTCTGAAATTGTGTTTGTTTATTTATTTTAAAGAACAATTTTAATTGTGATTAAGTCCCAAAACACATCATGGGTGTATTTGTAATTTTTATTTGTTTATCATATTTTTTGTCAATTTTAATGTTTAAATGTCTGTCTTTTCACGTATTGGTTACTTGTATAGCAAATAAAATTTATTAGTGACTTGAATCATATATATTAGTACTTATATTTCTTGATGATTGATAACGGCGTATTAGCCGTCGAATAAAAATAAATTGCAATGAAACTTTAGAATACATCTGTGGTGGTCCGCGTTTTCAGTATTTATCAAAATTACAAGCGTTTATCTTGTATTGTAACACCCAATACGTATGCTTCTCTCAGTTGTGCTCGGTGTATGAACCCATGGCCCAGCGTGGGGGAAATGCCTGGGATGTTTCTTTACTGCCAAACTCATAAATCAAAGTCTTTCAAGCAGTCCGACAGCACGAGACAATAGCAATGACAGCAACATAAATAAAAGACCATTTGCTATTTTCATCTACACACACACACACACACACACACACACACACACACGCAAAAAAT
>JAOUQT010310363.1:0-15080 GCA_025769995.1 Xyliphius kryptos | reverse complement strand
GGGGGGGGGGGGGGGGGGACGTTAGCAGTTTAGTGGCATTTTAAGGGCCTTTTTTAGGATGCTGTGGGATTACAGCCGAGACGCTCACGGAACCTCTATGTCCTCCTGTAGCACCTCCTCGCCCACAAGTCCAGTAAAGTGAGACTTCCGGCGCTGTGGCTCGCTCTCGCCTTGCAGCGCTGATTCATCCGCCAGACGCAGACGTGTAAACAGTGCTGAAGTTCCAGCAACACACCTCCTCCGTTCCTTCATCCTTCAGCTGTCCCTCCTTCATCTTTCCATTTTTCATCTGTATCTTCTTTATCCCACCAGCACCTCCTCTATTTCTTCCCTCCTCCTTTCCCTCTCTATTTTATCACCCTACCTGTCTTTATATATCTCTCCTCCATCATTTACCTCATGTATCCTCCCTCCATCACATCCCTACATCCTCTATGCTCATTGTCTCCATCCCGCAATCCTCCATCACCACATTCTTCCTCTCATATCCCTTTTCTTTATCCCTTTTTCTTTTATCCCTCCCTGTTACTGCCTCCCTTCTCCACCTGTATCCACCCTTTTAACTGTTCCTCTTTCCCTGCAGCTATTTTCTGGTGACTTTGTTACCTGGCAGCATTAAATTATAAATAAACCATGAAACTTTATGACCCCCTGCCCTCAGCGCCGCCTTGTTTACTGAGCCCTAGATTCAGCCATCGAAATCTCCTGATCCGACCTCCCACTCACCAGACAATGGTAGCCATGCCAGACTGGAGACATTGATTCAGACTTCTGAGCCTCTTTGACCACTTTTATTTCAGGCTGAGTTCCGTCTGGGTTCGCCCTCGTTGGCCCCCTTCCACCTCGTGCCTCACTCCAGCCTCCAACAGCCTGCAAGTCTGTTGTAAATAAAAATCCACTTTAAATGACTCGTCTGCTTTAAGTCTGCGCTAAAGGCCCTCCTGTCTGTCAGGTGATGGAGGTGAGGATGCCGTGATGCTAAAATCCACGTGTTTACATTTCCAGATGTGTCCTGAGCTTTCACTAGTCCTTATCTGCTTCCCTCACATGTCTTTATCCTTGTAAACCCGCCCCGGAATCCTGCGGCTCACCTTCTTGTGCCTCGCACTGTCGGAATTGGCTTTTTCCTCCGAACTCCTCTGCGATAAACGTCTCAAAGTAAAAGATTGTAATTACGCACGCACTTGCTCGTGCCAACGCCGGCACCGGAGCAACACGGGGCTGCAGGGGGTGGATCAGGTGGAGGAACACAAATTTTTTTTATCCTGCAGCATGGTGCTCTTCCAACAGGACCTTTCCTTCATTATCCCTTCCACCTTAACTTTACATCATCTATTTGGTTTTCTTTTACCTCTACGTTCTTTACCCCCCGTTTCCTCCAGTCTGCCCTCCTCTAACAAGGGAGGGGGATAAAGGAAACAGGGATAAGGGAGGTATTAAGAAAGGATTCTGAATGGAGTAGGTAGAGATAAAGGCTGAAGGAAGGTCGGATGAAGATGGAGAGAGTGCAGTGGGCATTCTTTCCTCCTCCATTCCTCCTTTCTCCATCATCCACCCATCTTTTGTTATTTTTTACCTTTTGTTTTCCATTTCATCCATCCCTCCTTTCTTTCACAGTGCGTTTTCTATTCTTTTCCCTTTCATCTCCCTCTCCTCCATCCTCCAGCTCTCTTTCATTTTTCACTACTTTCTTCCATCAAGTTCATACACCCCTAATTTCCTTCCTCTCACTGGGAAAAAAAGTTAGCAGAATAGCGGAATAACAGAATACCCATGCTTCTCTACACTGGAGAGCGTGATAGCAATGTGAAAGTTAAAAGGAATTGTATTTGAATGAGTGATGGCTTTTTTTCTTATGTATTTAAAAAGAAAGCATTATTGTAGAGTAAGGTACGAATCTAAAATGAATATGTGGAATTGATATAGTGTGAGCTGGGACAACGGTGTCCATGCGGTTGCTTTCTTATGTGAATTTATCTGTAGGTTTTCCAAGGACACGATAAGGAATGACAGAGCCAAGTTTCAGCTTTGTAGGCTTATAATCCACTGGAGAAGTCTTGCATTAGTTGGAATTATCAAATGAACCATCGAACGTAGGAAGGCTAGAAGTACTTAGTTTTTCCTAGGAAATCATGGTGCCAGATTTCAGCCTTGTAGGTACTCTGGAAGTGGGAGAATTAGTGATGAGTGAGTTAGTGAGGGCTTTGGTGTTTATAGGTATACATAAGACCTGTATCTAAAATTGTAAAACATTAAGTTTACATGGGATGTGCGTGTTGTTGAGTGTGGCATCCATCCGGTGTGGGTTTGTTGGGGTGGCGGAGAGGTATTGTTTTTGTTCAGGATCTCGTTTGCTGTAAGAGGAGTCGCATGGGTCGTCCAGTGGTTGGGTCTTTGGGTTTTTGTGAGACGTGATGTGAGATAGACAAGATATGAATCTTCTTCTTCTTTCGGCCACAGCAATAAACTTTCATATTAGACTTGGTCAAGAGTTTTACGTCCCACAACCCTCACCCTCCACAGGGACACACAGACAAGGACAATACGAGGACAATTTAGAGCAGTCGAGTCCCCTTTAATTGATGTTTTTGAACTGTTAGAGGAAATTGGAGAACCTGGAGAAAACCCACGCGGAGAACGTGGAAACTCCCAGATCGTGATTCGAACCTTGTTCCTCAGTGCTGAGAGACAAACGGTATATGAATATACCATTCAAATATTCAGCTTGCACATCATCTGTTTGAGGACTGAAAGGCGGCCCCAGAATTAACATAGATAATTTTTTTAATCATCACAACGCCGTTAGCACGTATCCTGTCTCATGACAGGTTCCTGCAGTGCCACTGTGAGCGAATGAACATTGAATTGAAGATGTGCTGAACGCAGCATGAGGGATGTCAGTGTGAATTCAGCCGTGTATGTGTCTGTCTGTGAGTGTGTGTGTGCTTGCCCATGCATCAGAATGGCATTATTCAAGTCTGTGCCTCCGATGTGCCACAAATATAGCACCATTAGCTCCGCCCCCGTGATGCGACGCCACCGCATCATCGCAGTGTTTAGCGCTCGGCTGCATATTTACGCTCTGAACCCAGAATCTCTCCACTGCACGCCTGAAAGAACACCTCAGTGTCAGGACTGTATGCAGTGGACATTCCGATTTGTCCCAACCGGGTTAAACAGGGCTGAGGTCAACTGGGAGAGGAAAGGGCCTACCCGCAGATGTTCGATTCATTTGGTGACATCTCTGCCAGATTGGTTAAGTCGGTCCTTCCCTGATCTCTGCAGATTCATGCCCCAGCAGCTCCATCGGGACCCGGAGGCAGCAATGCCGCATCTGGATTCCATCCCGAAGGAATCGCGAGCTCAGCTTCCTGTTCGGAGTTGTGGCTTTGACCGCATTCTGGTCCTGTTCCACACAGTAACACATGTCGCAGTGCTGCTCGTTCCTTAGCGATCCAGACCACCTCTGGGAATCATCTGCCAATAGGGGGTAGCAACACCAACACCACCCCCTTCCAATCAGTGCAGTGCCTCAGCCAGCGACCTACATGTACTCGTGGTCATAAAGTCACTACCCACCTTTATATCATACTAACAAAACAAATTTATTTCTGAAATAGTTTTTAAAAACACATTCAAACATACATGTGTACGCAAATAAATTTAAGAGCAATTACTTTAAGAAACTTAGAAAGTTGTCTTCAATGAACAAAAATCCATATTTTAAATACTACAGGTTACATTTCTGTTTCGCCCTTTTGCCTCCGAACATCATCACAAATATAAAAAAAGGGTAATCAGTAAACGAATGGTGGTTACAATGGCAATAAGTATGCTGCACACGTCTAATGAATACGTGTTTTAAAAATGTACAGTGGAACCTCCGTTTTCATTGCTAATCTGTCCGATCGGTCAAATTTGCAACCGATAAAAAGTGAGGCAACTATTTCCATTTAAATAAATGTGAATCAAAATAATTTGTTATAAAGACTCCAAAATACATAAAAACAATAATTATTCATATACAGAACTAGCGTGCTGACCTACGGTGGAGAACTTGAGAACAACTTTTTGTTTCCAATGAACGTATTATTATAGAGTGAGGTTTGGGGCATTAAAAGTCTGTGGATATAGTGTGAGTTGTAACTACATGCAATTGCTTTCTTATGTGAATTTATCAGTTGGTTTTCCAAAGAAACGATAAGGAATGACGGAGCCAGGTTTCAGCTTTGTAGGTACTCCCCAAGACTGCAATCCATCCAAGGTGTTGCGTTCGATGGTGATAGCGAATGACCAATCGAACGTAGGAAAGTTGAGGACCTGTTTTTCCAAGGACATGGTAGGTAATGATGATGCCAAGTTTTAGCCTTGTAGGTACTTGGCAAGACCCTGATGTGACACTGGGGTCTTGTGTTGGATAGCGATCTTGAATGAAACATATAAAGGTGAGAAGTACTTAGTTTTTCCAAGAACATTTGGTAGAGAGTAATAATACATTTTAGCTTTGTGGTAGAATTAGTGATGAGTCTGTCCGTGAGTGAGTGAGGGCTTTGTCGTTTTTAGGTAAAGATGTGATATTCTTTAAAGGAACTTGTAACTGTATGTGTGTGCACGTGCGATGCTCAGTGCTGGTTGACTGCTTTTCAGTGGTAAAGCCGGTTGTAAGAGAAGGGCGTCAGAAATAAAGACACGTCGCTGCGAAATCTAATCTCAGCACAAAAGAGCCATTGATCCGATGTTGCTGAGGGCAGAACGTTTTCTCTTCATCTCCTGACTGCACTATAAACACGGCACCTCCTACAAAAATCCAGAAGCCAATCGAGACCGATAGCAGGTGAATTAAATCTAACCCACAGTCATGCACCCTGTAGGCTGGACAGCTGCTTTCAGAATTGCCTGCCATATTAGTAGGTACTACTTCGAAGTGAGTATGTAGGACGTAGTGACCATGCAACCTGTTACAAACGTAGAATCCTGAGACTGAACCAGTGTGCGTATTGTAATGGCTTCTTTTACTTTTTTTTTCTAATTGCTGAACATAATTTTTTCGATACTTAAAAATCTATTCATTTAAATTTAGACAACAAAACCAAAACTGACCTCGACAGTCAAACATGTTTAACATATGAATGTGTATATTTTTATATATATAAGAATATATAACATTATATATTAATAATTAATAATAACTATTCGAATCCCGATCTGGGTGGAGTTTTCAGGTTCTCTCCGTGTCTGCATGGGTTTCCTCCAGGTTCCCAGTCCAAAAACATGGATTGAAGGTAAATTGAATGCTCTGAATTGCCCCATCTAGTGTGTGGCTGTGTGAAACATTCTTCCCTGGATAGGCCCCTACATACAGTCTTATACATAGTAGGCAGTAGCCGATTTCAGACAAAGCCTGTGTTCTTTTCCATGAAGACATAGTGGGGTCTAATGAGTCTAATGGGGCTGGGAATGAGCGGGGCAGATGTTCTAGAAGCTGTTATAGTTGCAAATGGTTCTTTGGTAGATCACATTGGATTCTAATTCAGTAAGTCACGCGCAAATTTTTCACCCACTGCTTCGGACATGCTACCTACTTTCTCCTCCTACTGTATGTAGAAGGCTGTGTCTAAATTTGGACGCAGCCCATGCTTATGGTGGAAAAGTTGTCCCTACCACGAAGCAAAGTATAAAGTCCTAGTTGCGTGGGTAAAAATGTTAGGTCACCCCTCACAAGTGCTTTTCTAAATGCTTCAGAAAGATTCCTGGATGCTGTTACGGTTTCTAAGGTTGCGCATGTGATGCCACAATGTCTCCCTTCTGATTAAAGCAAGGCTAAATGCTAAAACCAATGAGGCATCTCCATATTTTTGTCTCTGTGGTGTTTGTGCAGTTAAACTAAACTTTACTGCTGCAGTCATGGGAACGCCTGTGGCACTGATGCCACCAACAATTCCTTTGAAAGTCTATTGTACCATCACAAAGCCCACATGTTTACACTTGTTCAACCGCTTGTCAAACAGGTGGGGAGAGCGTCCAGGAAGTGACATCATCGACACAGACAGGTTAGGTTTGGGAGCTTTCTCACCATCGTGGTGTCACATTGCACACTGTGGCACTTTATTAAATGCATTTGTGCATTTGCAGCAGGAGTGTTTGGACTTTGGCGTTGTTGTTGGTACCAAACGGGTTGATGGGGGTCATCTCTGTAGCAGCTGATTCAGCATTAGACCATTAATTTAAAGACACTGAAAATCTAATAAACAACAAATACGTTGATTAATGTCTAGTGGCTAGGCTTGCCAGTGCTAAAGTCAGACACCAATGTTGAACAAGCTGGCGTGGGCTCATGAGCTTCAGTCTAGTTTAAGTGACAGAGGTTTTAGTTTCCACTGTTGGAGAAAACAATCGACCACTGAGGTCATGCTGTAGTCATGTAGTCACTGGTTATGCCCATATATGGCACTGTGGGTATAAACGGCAAAAATTAGCTATTGGAAAAATGGTTTTCCAATAACTTCTCCATCACGTTTTATGGTGACTAAATATGTTCTGAACCTGATGCGTTCTCTTTTTACGAAGATTTGTCTCATGGACATCACTGAATCCTCTAAAGGATGAGGTGGTTTAAGGTTTAAAATGCTAACATTGCTATATGTAAGCTAATGCTATTTAGACATCGGTGAGTTCCACCTAATGAAATAATTACGTAACTAGACAACAATAAAGCTACCATGTAGCTATATCAACATAGCAACTCTCTTAATCAAATGGATTCAATAAAAAGGGGCTTAAAATGCTAATATTGCTATAATGTAAGCTAATGTTACTTAGACATCAGTGAGCTCCACCTAAGTAAGATTGGGATATGGGAGTCGTATCACTTTTTAATGTTTGTTTTTGAATTAGCATAGCAATCCTCGTAATCATTTGGATCCAACTTTCTACTTAGACATGATGGATGCATAGCTAAGTGCATGAATGTGTATAGCTGTGGCCCAATGTCCCAATACTTTTGTCCATAGACTGTTCCGTTTATTCTAACTGTACAAGTCAAACCCCTATAACGGAGGTACGAGGAAAATAGAAACATCCAATCTAATGCAAATGTCAGCAGGAAACAGCTTCGAGCCAGAGATTTGCATCATGCGATGCTCGTTCATTTCCATAATCCTCCACCGGCTGTGTAGGTGGAGCAGGTTGCGAGGCTTAGCCGAGGGACCGTGGTGATTTTACATCATCAGGTCCAGTCAGCTGGAGGTTTTTCAGCTGTATTCAAACTAATGCCACTGCAGTGTCTCACCTTCAGCTGAGCTTCACTGCAAACCAATCAGACTCTCTTTTGCATCTGTTCCTCTTGGATGAGGCGTTTATAGCCCTGGCGCCGAGTTTGTGGAGTTTCCAGATTGATTTCACACATGAACTTTATTGCAACCCCAAGACAGTTGAGTTTCGTGAGTCTTCCAGACGTGGAACCTAAAGGGCTCTGGTTCAGGGTCATGCCACCGGGACAGCGATGAAATGATTCTGTAGGAAAAGGGGGGTAACAAAACAGGGTTTCAGATTCAAACCCTTGGGACCTACGGGCCTAATTATGAGACAGGACAAATTAAATTAATTTAGAACCATAATACAATCAACCCCTTCTACAGCAGCACCTAAAAGTGGACGTGGGGCACTGCATGGTCTGTGTTATGCTGGTACGAGTGTATTGTACACAGAACTGTCAGGTACTCATTTGGAGTGAGTATGTAATAACCATGCTACTAAATCTAGATGCTAAAATGGTACTAGTATCAATACCAGTGTTGGTACTTGTATTGATACTGGTGTTGGTACTAGCATTGATACCAGTATTGTTGCTGGTGTTGGTACCAGTATTGATGTGCATTTTGGTACTAGTATTGTTGCTGGTGTTGGTACAAGCATTGATGTGCATTTTGGTACTAGTATTGTTGCTGGTGTTGGTACAAGCATTGATATGAGTATTCGTATTAGTATTGTTGCTGGTGTTGATACGACTATTGATGTGCATTTTGGTACAAGAATTGACACTGGTGTTGGTTCCAGCAATGAATCCGGATCTAAATCCCATTGAGCACCCGTGGAGAGATCTTAAATTGCTGTTGGGAAAAGGCACCCTTTTGGAGACTTTTGGAGTTTTGTGTGAAATTGTCAAATTTGCCTTTTTTTTTCTCTGTTTTTGTGTTGTTCCAATACACACAAAGGAAATAAACATGTGCGTAACAAAACGTGTGATTGAAATAATTTTCTGGGAAAATACTACATTTTCTGGAAAAAAAATCAGCGGTGCCAACACTTTCGGCCATGACTGTAGTTGCAAAGGGTGGGTTTGTGATGTAATAATGTCCGGATACTTTTATACATCAAAATAGCAATAGTGTTTTTGAATCCAAATTAGTGACAGGAGGATCAGATTCGCAGCTTTAGAACCATGTTTCATGGTAAGTGATCTTCGGCGCTGATTTGTGTTTGGGATGAGTGTAATGGGGTGTTTTAAAGCCCTCTGTGAGCTCAGCGTGAGTCATTGTTGAATTCTAATTGCAGGGACCTGAGTGCTTGCAAAATAAAGATGGAATTAAAACCATTCTAAAACTATTGGTTGTAAACAGGCTCCGCTACTTAGAAGAAAACCAGGCGTTTAGGCCATTAGGTAAACATCGGGAGACCCTTGCACACTGAGAGACGAGCCTTTGTTACACGCGCCTCTCAACGGGAAGAAATTTCACTGAACGGTGTGCTTGGACCGTTTGTATATTAGGATAATCTTTAATAAGATAAATTAGCAGAAATGTATTCAACAAGGACAAAAGTATGTGGACCGTCGTAGGGGCGTTAACAAACGAACAAGGCCAATGTAGAGGTGGGGGAGGTAACCAAGGGCTAGAAATGTTGATCAAAGGTAATCAAAGCACCTGCTGACGTTTTTGCTAATGGTCAGTTTGCCTAAATGAGACTATAGTTGTGAATACAGATGGTCCGAGCACACACCCCTGTAGTACACCGCTGCTCAGGATCAAGCTGCCCACATTGTTTTGCTCGTTTATCATTTTAGTTTAAAGGATTTCTTTCCCTTCTCCTCGATGGTGGTCGCAGTGCCGGTCATGTCGGGTCGACGCCCGCTTGCATCCACACGACCATCTCCTCTTTGAGTACGTTGCTGAATGCCCATTGCAAGTGTCGCAGCCTAATTAAATCCCCACACAGCCATGGCAACAGGGTGTCTGGAGGAGCCCTCTTTAGCCTCCCGACTTGATTGTGAGAGCTGGGATGAATGATTAGGTGATTGCCATCACACAAACCTTCAGTAAACGTACAGGGCGGCCAATCAGAAACCATTTAGCATCTTTCTGGGGTAGGACATGATAGAATGCTCACATGACATGTCCAGATGTGGGGTAAGGAGCCTTGTTTAGGGTTCGGTAGGGATCCCAAACTAATTCTACCAATAAAGATACTGTATACAAAACTGTTGACAGTTATTCGACTCCCACAGCACTTTGGGGCAAAGGGGCCGGAGCTAGGGTCTTAAGCTTAATAGTTATCACAATCAGTTATCACAATCTTGGCTGTCATTGTTTGTGCGATGCAGGGGTGATGCAGGTGTGTGTGCGAGAGAGAGAGAGAGAGAGAGAGAGAGAGACCAAGAGAGAGGTCGGTGGTACTACAATACAGCCGTCTGTGTGTGTGCAGTGACTCAGATCAGGACTGACGGGTTACGCGGCTCCATGTTGGGAAGCAGGATATAGGAACTGGTTAATCAGGCTGCAGTGAGGGGAGGTGGGGAGGTTGCATCACTGGGCGTATTGGAACACGTTCCATTCACGTCCACGGATCCTAAATCTGTGGTCTTTATCCTGCAGCCGATTTCACAAACACAATTCTCTGTACAGTCTGACATTTACATGGAAATGTGATAACAAGCTAGAACTGTGAGGTGTGTGTGTGTGAGGGGGGAGGTGTGGAGGTGAGAGGAGTGAAGCACTGAAGTCATCATCAGGTTATGCTTTGATAGAACGATTAAAGATATGAGAGCGAGTGCTGTAAGTCACACGTCCTTTAATCCACCTGCAACCACACTACACTTTACTAAACCCTACAGAACCAGATACTGATACAGGTTAGTACTGATTCTGGTGTTGGTACTAGAATACAGATGAGTGTTGGTACTAGTTTTGTTGTGAGTATTTGTGCTAGTATTTATACAAGTGTTAGTACTAGAATTAATACTGGTGTTGGTACTGATTTTGGTAATAGTATCAATACTGGTGTTTGTAGTGGTGCCGGTACTAGTATTGATACTGGTTTTGTTACTAGTATTGATACTGGTGTTTGTAGTGGCGTTGGTACTAGTATTGATACTGGTGTTGGTACTAGTATTGATACTGGTTTTGTTACTAGTATTGATACTGGTGTTTGTAGTGGTTTTGGTAGTAGTATTGATACTGGTGTTGGTACGAGTATTGATACTGATGTTGGTACTGGTTCTGGTACTAGTATCGGGTCTGGTGTTTGTAGTGGTGTTGGTAGTACTATTGATGCTGGTGTTAGTACCACTATTGATACTGCTGTTGGGACTGGTTTTGGTACTAGTATTGATACTGGTTTTTGTAGTGGTGCCGGTACTAGTATTGATATTGGTTTTGCTGCGATTATTGTACTGGTGTTGGTACTGATTTTGCTACTAGTATTTTAATAGTGTTTGTAGTTGTGTTGGTACTAGTATTGATACTGTGTTGGTACTGGTTTTGGTGCTAGTATTGATACAGGTTTTTGCAGTTGGGTTACATTTACACTCAACTCGTTCCCTGCGCTCTAGTGATGAATGTCGCCTGGTGATTCCGACTCAACGAAGCGCTAATTCCCACTTAATTTCATTCACAACTGCTAAATGGTGGAACAACCTTCCCAACACCATCCGTAAGCCTGAGTCACTTAGCATTTTCAAGAAACTTCTTAAAACCCATCTTTTCCAGTCACTTGCTATAAAATAAAAATAAATAAATAACAGCCAGATCGAGTAATGCATTTTTCTAAAACTACTGACTTGTGTTATCTCATTTGTAAGTCGCTTAAAGAAACTTAAAGAAAATGTTAACCACTAGCCGTTTTATTTATTTTTTTCTGTGAGTAAATTATCTCCTCGCTCGTTGCTCGGAATGCCGTCGCTGTAAAAGCCTCTGCGTTCCTGTGGAACGACATCCTGATCTGTCCTTGTGTGTGTTGCACTCGTGTGTGCGTTGGATGTAATCATTCGGTTAGTCAGTAAACGGAAACAAACAGACGAGCGGCATGCGTGTTGGAACTCGCAGCGCTGGAAGGTTAAAGCCTGAACTTGAGGAAGAAAACAACGCGCTCTTTCAATCTTCTCAACAAGTCTGTCGGCTTCGACGTGCCGCATCAAGGCTCTCATTACTGACACGTCTCACCTGCATGTCGCTGCTTGAATGGGAGGAACAGAAACCTTGTGTGAGGCGCTTGGAAGCTGTCTTTATTAGGTTCTCCACCTTGTTTTTGCTTTGTCCTTATCAGCTCCACTCACCAAGTGGATGTATTTTATAGTTCTATGATAACGGCCTGTAGTCTGTCTTTCCGTCTACATATCTTTTCGTCTTTCCGCTATTAGTCCACTTTTTGGTAGTTTTTGGGTCGAGAGCATTCTTAGCACTGCAGGGCACCACTGACATGGTTGTGGGGTGGAGACAGCAGTGCTGATAGAGTGAGAATATTCCACCATTAGTGTCAAATATCCATCAATCAGCGTCCTGCACGCAACATCCCGATGCGTTAAGGTGGAGAATCATCCACCACCTACATAGTACCCGTCCAGTAAGGTTCTTTATCTTTAGGTGGACTAACACTTTTTATAAAACTGGTAGTTTCAGTCCTTAAATCTGAATGGCTAAGCCGTTTGTCTACCCGTGACATTATTGACAGTAACACACACCTCTGAGCGCTTTACATCTGTATCAGTGCGTGATATACGTCATTTTCCCGATGTAAATCTGTTCTGTAAATCGCCCACTAATATTTGATTGGTAAAGAAACCAGAAACCTGTTACTCAGCGATTAGAGTTCACTTTAAAAACCGGACTAAATAACATCATGGAGGACCAGATTATTAGTGATTTTGTTTTTAATAAAAGCGTTTATGAATAAAATCTTTTTTTTAATTATTATAGTGTGTTTGTTACCATTTTATAAAAGCATTAAGACACTCGATGTTGAAAGAGAAATAACTCGGGAAAGAAGTGTCACTATACCCCATTACACAACCTCTTCCTGTGATTTATTCACAATAATATCAAGTCCTCTCGTACCGTGCTTTAATGTGGAACGATATTGCAGGTGGAACTGGTTAAATTGTTGTATCTAATAAAGTGGTCGCTGATCGTTCTGCAGTCAGTTTGCAGCGCCGAGTAAAAGAACGCCGGCGCTTTGGTGTAGTCAGACTTGTTGTGACAGACGGAGACGTGTGTAGGAGTTTAATGCAGCTATCGATCCAGCGCAGATGGAGGCCACACCCAGTGGGTGGCTGTTCATCGTCGGACTGAGAGACAAGACAGGTGTGTGTTCAATAACCGTCATCCCACTTTCCTGATCTCACAGCTTTAGTCAGTTCTGCCAGATCGCCTGTCGGTCCAGAGAGAGAAAGGGAGGGCGAGAGGGAGAGAAAACAAAATCTTTATCTTATTTCTATAACGTTAAAGCATTTTTTATGATTTAATTTTAGCCTTATTTTTCTCACTGGTTCTCACCTTTCTTGTAATGAATATTACTGCTTTTTATATTTTTTATGATTTCTGTAATGCTTTGGCAATGTTGTTGAGCATACAATCATGCCAATAAAGCTACTTTGAATCTTGAGCGCGAGAGCAAGAGAAAGAGAGAGGGAGAGAGAGACCTAGAGAGAGGAGACTTTTTTTACTTTTAACAACGCTTTATTTTACCCATGATTAAATTTCAAAGGGTATCAAAAAGAGACCTTTTAACAAATATTGAAGAATTAAATAATCCCCACAGATTTAAGCAAAGTGTGGTGCGAAGCAGAGCTCGTCATCCACGACCAAACAAACTGCTTCCCCGCAGCACCACACTGATTTAAAAGAGTTAGTGTCTTTCATGCATTTGTAAAAATTAAAATCAATTAAAATTCTATATTTGACCAGCCATCTGAAGATTGTAATTGCATCAGTGTCTGCTGTTTGCGCTACTTTGTTCTTTCGGCTGATGTACACAGCCATTTTGCTTTGTCCTAGAAGAAAGTTCATAAAAACTTGTGGTGTGTAAATGACATTAAGAGAAAGTAAAACAGAACTTAAAATGACAAATAACTGACTTAGTCTAAAACATTTTAGAAACGTGTGAAACACCGTTTCTCTGTGGTGACAGAAAGGACACTGGTCATTATTAACTGGATTTAAAACAGAAACAAGGGCATTTACAGAGTGTAAAGGTTCATTTAGGAGGGTAAGAGCACAGTTTTGCACAAAATATTGCAATGCACACAACATTATGGGTGACATACCAGAGTTCAAAAGATTGGATTGATGAACTTGAAAGTGAAGAACATCTCCCATGGCCTGCACAGTCACCAGATCTAAATATTATTGAGTCACTTTGGGGTGTTTTTCCAGCATCACGTAGTGACCTGGCCGCTACTCTACAAGAAGAATGGCTTAAAATCCCTCTGACCACTGTGCAGGACTTGTATATGTCATTTCCAAGACGATCTATCGCTGTATTGGCTGCTGATACTGATACACCATACTGATATATTATTGTGGTCTAAAACCAGGTTTCATCGTCCAACCCCTGTATGTATGTTACATATGTAAAATTTCATGGTAATACAGAATATATTTTTTTTCAGAATTAGTTTTTTTGCTGCATACTAATGTTCCAGCAAACCAAACATAAAATTGCAGACAATTGGCTGTTGGAACTGTCTGTGTATGCTGTAGTATTGTAAATTAGGAGGGTTGGCAGCATATGTTTAGTCACAATGTTCATTTAGGTTAACCTACTACATCAACAGCTTATGAATGTTAATTTCTTCATTCTTTTCTGAAAGGCAGAATGGTTTCGAGTCAGATTTTAACAGTTTGTCTTCTTTACAGCAATGGGCGACATTTGCCAGATCCTGGTTCTTGATAGATGCTCGAATGCAGCCACCAGGAAAGATAGCCACGATGTGCTCAGTGCGGCTTCAGGGGAAGCATAAACCCATCTACCATGCTCTGAGTGAGTACACAAACCCCATAGAATGTGACACATGTATACAACCCGAAAACAAGAAACTCTCAAAGTGTTCAAACATACATGTCAGGTGGACAGTAGATGTTTGATTTGTCTTGAATGTAGGTGTGAGTGTGTTTCTATATGCCTACCATGTGATGGATTGTCCATGGTTCCTAGATTTCAACTTTCTTCAGCCATGTGACCTTGATAAGTGGCTTAGAACATTTTGTTTGTAAGTCGTTTTTCCTTATCTAAGCTGCAGGAAATTGGTTCTTATACGACAAAAGACCAGAATACACTCTTAAACAGGTTGCCAACCCCATCACACTACACACGAATGCATTCACCTACACACTCACACCTTGAATAATTGACTGGCAAATAATTAAGACTGTAGTTTCTGATTGAAAACGACATAATACATGGAAAACTACACACAAAATATTTTTTTTTCAGCCCCATGACCTTCTTGCTATAATACACTGCTCAAAAAAATAAAAATAAAATAACACATCCTAGATCGTAATAGTGTATTGCGTAGATGGTGTAATGCGTAGATAAAATTTTGTAGATAGTGGAATGCGTTGAGAACAAAAAACATAAACATGATCAAAATGTAAATCTAAATTATTATCTCATGGAGGTCTGGATTTGGAGTCATACTCAAAATCAAAGTGGAAAATCAAATGACATACTGATACAATTTCAGTGGAAATTCCTCACGACAAGTTCAAATGAGGCTCAGTAGTGTGTGTGGCCATCCTGAATAAGCTGCACTACCTGAGCAACTTGTGTGGGTTGTAGACACCGCCTCATGCTATCTCTATGGTGAG
>JAOUQT010310355.1:0-15082 GCA_025769995.1 Xyliphius kryptos | reverse complement strand
AAATGCAAAAGTGAGCAAAACATCAGCCAGAAAGGATGAGAACAGAGAAAAGGTGTGTGGTCACCACCTGCAGAAGCACTTCTTTATAGAGGGGTCTTGCTAAGTGCCTCTAATTTCTACCTGTTGTCTGTTCCATTCGCACATCAGCAAGTGAAACTGATTCACAATCAGTGTTGACCACTAACTGGACAGGTTGGTTTCACAGAAGTGTGGTTTACTGGGAGTTACATTGTGTTGTTTAAGTGTTCCCTCAATTTTTTTGAGCAGTGTATATATATATATACATATATATATATATATTTAAAAATAAAAAACTTATATATATTCTTTATTTTTCTCAGTTTTTACTTTTCTACCTCCTCTATCCTGTTGTGTGTGTGTGTGTGTACTGTAATGATGATGTGTACTTAATAATACTATTTTCTGTGCATGTCTGTGAGTATGGTTTGGTACATTATTAGTAGTGCATGTAAAGAAAGACACACATTTGTCCGGTAAACTGATTTAACCCGATGAAGCTTCAGTGACCTCTTAATCCATGCGGTCAGTTTAGGAAACTAAATCCGAACGGATTACCTTAACTAACTCCATGACCAGGTAAAGCTCCGACGGCGTGTCCACCTCCTCGATCAGCATGATGATGTTGGGGTGTTTGACCCGCCGCAGCACCGCCACCTCGCTCTCGATCAGGTGCTCCTGAACAGACGCCACACAAAAGCGTCACACTTACTCACACAGATGGGTGTTTAGCGTTTTCATTGTTCTCATGATGATGTTTGATATAAAAAAGCTCACCTTGCCGCGACACTTATTTTTATCGATGATCTTCAGAGCAAACTCTCTTCCGGTTGATCTAACAACATCCAATCAGCAGTGTATTATTAATATACAATCAATGATTGATGATTTACAGAGTAAAGAGAACTGACAGAGTGTAGAGAAACATATGGACTACAGAATGTAAGTGTAAAACTACAAAGTCCAACTTCATGGAGGTGGAGATGATGGATCTTCTACACAACTACATTAAAACGGATTATCGTATGATAAAACCGATCATAATATAAAATAAGGGGCACGGTGGCTTAGTGGTTAGCATGTTCTCCTCTCAGCGCTGGGGATTCCCGGTTCGAATTCCAATCGGGGCGGAGTTTCCATGTCCTCGCTGTGTCTGCATGGGTTTCCTCCGGGTTCTCCGGTTTCTTGCCACATCCCAAAAACATGGATTCAAGGTAAATTGAATGCGCTAAATTGCCCTGTATAATGTGTGTATGGCTGTGTAAGTGAATGTGTACCCAGCAAAGGATTGTCACCCCAAACAGCGCCTGTGACGTTCTCCCCTGGATGGGCATGGGGAACCCCACCACGACCCTCGTAGAGGAATAAGTGGAAGATAATGAATGAATGAATAAATAATATAATAATGATTTTCTTACCTCTCAACACACTCCTTCACCACGGCAAAATTCCCATCACCGATAATCTTTCCCACTTTATATTTATCCAAAACGCTACAGTAGGTCAGATTCTGGTTTCCATTAACTGAAGAAAAGAAATCAAAGCTCCTCAGAGTGGATCCTAAAGCACATTGTGTAATATGACTGTGTTACCGTAGTGATCTTCAACCGCAGATCGGCAGGTTGGCCGTCGGAAATTGTCCAGTTTTACGTGATTGATCAAAAAATATGTAGTCACTACAAATAATTTGGCGTTGTTGAGTGCCCTTAAGCTTCAACCGCGATTGAATCGGCATCTTTTAACTAGCATATCTTTTTTTCGTCTTTGTCAAAATCAATAATCAATAATCACATTCAGCAATTTAAAGTTAAAAACCTTATCGTTTATAACATGCGACCCAGTCTACAATTGAAATCTTCTAACATTGTTGTTTTACACAGATGTATGTGTTTGTATAAAATAAGCACTTTACCTTTAAAAAAACAAATCAGACTCTATACGCTAAAATACCGTAAGTATGGATACACCCTGATAAAATGAAAGGGGTTGTTGATATCACCTTACCGTTTGTGGTATATTAGTGCATGGGAGGGGAAAACATTTGAGGCTGGGTGACGCCCACGGCGGCCATCTGCAAAGCCGCCATTTTGGATTCAACTTAATTTTCTTGAATGGGAAGGGGGTCATGTGACACATCAAACCCATAGAGAATTGCACAAGAAAAACAATGATGTGCTCATATGTAACGTAGATTTATTCATTATGGAGTTATTGACACGTTTGTGATATGGAGCAACGACAGTAACCCTCTAAAGGACCTGCTCAAAGGGCTGCCCATTGTGTTGGGTCTCCTGTATCCGTTGTTTCAGGTGGTATGTGGGAGCATTTCTTCTGTGGCATTGCTCTCTTTGATAATAAATAAAGCTATGTTAAAAAGCACACCATTGTTTTTCTTGTACAATTATCTATGTGTAGCGCGGTGTGGCACGGTGGATTAGTGGTTAGCACGTTGGCAGATGGCTATTGAATAATTGTGTCGTCAGCAGCTCTCCAGACTTTTTGTTCCTTTTGCACAGTCACCCTTAGTTAAATAGCTCAGTGTTTTTAATTAGAGTCTGAGATAACTGTGTGTTCTTATTGGATCGTGTTCGTGTACTGGTTCCTGTAATTGGTCTTCACTTCAGGTCACGCGTTGTTTGGTTCCCATAGTTTTGTGCTTTTTGTGCTTAATAAAAATGATTTGCTGCTACCTGGCACCCCGGCTCCATTTTTCGCTTCGGCGTCTCTACGTGGGTTCCGATTCGCAGTCGTGACAATAATACTACTTTAGAATTGAATATTTATGAAGCCATTATGTGTTGTGTAATTTTGACAATCATAAACCCAATAAAGAAAGGTGTAAGTGTATATAGTGCAAACATTGTGTAAAGGCTACACAACAAAATCCATCATAAATCGTTTTTATGGTAAAGATAAGCAGGGTTTATAATACACTGTTAGGTGAGGGACATGGCAAACAACATTTTCGTAAATCTACATAGGCACCAATGTACATTTTGGTCATTTAGCTGACGCTTTAATCCGGGCCGCACGGTGGCGTAGTGGGTAGCACGACCGCCTCTCAGCGCTAGGGGTTCCCGGTTCGAATCCCTATCTGGGTGGAGTTTGCATGTTCTCCCCGTGTATGCGTGGGTTGTCTCCGGTTTCCTCCCACATTCCAAAAACATGTAAGGTGAATTGAACGCTCTAAATTGTCCTGTATAGTGTCTATCCCAAGCCCGGAAAAGCGGCGAGGGTTGCGTCAGGAAGGGCATCCGGCGTAAAACATGTGCCAAAGCGAGATATGCGGACACTGCAGCGAGGAGGCAGAAGATCCGCTGTGGCGACCCCGAAAAGGGAGCAGCCGAAAGACAAAGAAGAAGAAGAAGATTTAAATATTTTATACATTTTTCTTGTAAACCATTCAGATATTCTAAAAGAATACAATTTCTCCTCAACAACTACAAAGTATTTATTAATAATAATCAGTTATGTCATTGTTTTTTGGAAATAATCTTTTTTTTGTTTTTATGCCCCTTCATAGAAATAATATGTATGAACAACGTGTATTTAACTGAGAACATTAAAGTATAGTGTGGGTCTTCCATATGTTCTTTTACATTGCTACTTTTTTAGACAGACAGGACGTATCATTTTTAGTCAGTTTCACATATGATTGAGATGCTGTTAGATAGACACAGCAGCATACAAGACATACCACAGGCAATGCTGTTAAGGCCTGTGTAAAAAATTAACATTATCAATTAACAATTCAATGTATGTTATTTGTGATACAGTAATCATTGTTTTTTTGTGGTGCTCCCCATTTTTTGCCATGACATAAAACATCACAGCGTATTAAAGGCATGATTATTTAAAATGATATAATACAGCAGTAGTTCAAATTAAAAGTTCATACGTCTTAGTATATTTTCATATTAATAACCCAAATCACATAATTGTCAAAAAATACAGTATGTGTTCTCTGGTAATGTCTGTCATTACATCAAATGCATTCCTCGTTTCAAAAGTTTTTGGACAAGCTGATCAATTAGCATTGCATTTTTAAAAAATCTGTCATGTGAGCATAAAAATGAGCGTGACAACCAAGTGAGATCTCAGATAGTGGTAACCAGACATCTGAACAATTCCAAAGTAAGCAGTGCAGCTAAAAACAAAACTAGGTGTTTTGTGGTAAATGTATTTCCACAATGTTTTTTTTTTACTAGTTTAAGATGTGTTTCGATTTGCAATTTAGACATTTTTACCGGAGCTCAGGTTAAAAACTTTTCTCTACTGTCTACAGTAAAACTGGAACAATGTACTACATCAGAAATAATTGGTACGTATGTAGTTATTGAAACAAAAATGGTTATACCATAGTTACAAGCAGGCCAATAAAAAACGATTTTAGTACTACAGAGTTCAAGTAATTTCAAGTTTAAGTAATTTATTTATACAAAAGTACATTGTAACAAAGCAGCTTTACAGTGTCATGAGCATGAACCCTACAGTCCTGGAGGATGGACTCAATAGACTCTATAGTTTATATAAGTTTTACTATTGTTAAATATGGACACATAAATATGGACTGATCTTTACACAATCTGTACATGGCATTTCTAAAAAAAATTACATCATTACAGGGTGTTTTTTCTTGCCACTGTCGCTTCGGCTTGCTCTTTGGGGCTTTAGGCTTTGAACTCTAAAGCTGGGGACTTGAACTCAAAGAGCAAGCCGAGGCGACTGTGGCAAGACAAAAAAAGAACCTTATAAAACACCTTCTTTATGGTTGGACAAAATTAACCCAGTTTTTTAAAGTTGCTTAAGTGCTTAGGTAGTAGTCAAAGACTATAAAAGATTAAGAAATTTGGTCAAAGCAAAACAAATTCTGTGAAGATTATTTAACAACTACTGCAGTTGCCACAAATATGTATCCATGTTAAGCTTGTAGCTTTGTGGTCTGTGGTTGTAACTCAAGTCACACTGATAAAACACAAAAAAATAAACACCTTACCACTAGTAATCTTTTTATTGTTTTATGGCTGCACACCGTTTTAACTGTTAAGATGTTATTTATTTGAGCATGACAGTCTTATCTAAAAGTTTGAGCACTGCTGCTAAATGCTGAATTAATAGCTTCAGGAAGTTAACAGGGATGTATTTAGTAACAGTTCTTGTTTCTACATCCATCCATTCATTCCGCGTAGTTCTATACTAGGGTCACTGGGGGAGAGGGTTTTCCCCTGCCCAGTTTCTACATCTAATGTCATTTAATTGGTTTAACTTACTCTATGCACTTTGTAGTGCTATAAACACATACTGTTGTTTATCACTCATGCACACTAAACCAATCTGGTATTATTTTATTGGAAAATCAGCACTGGCATGATGCTACTGTTGCTCTGGTACGATTGGCTCATTGTGCCCCTTATTAGACACATCAACCTTATATCTCTACCTTGTAAATGTAAAGTCAGAGACAGTAGTTTATCTGTAGCCGCACAGTTTGTATTAACAAACCTTAAAGTTGTGGTCAGAAGATGCTGCCTATAAGATACTGGTGTCTAGACAGTTTTGTTGGTAAATTACTTTTAGTTCCACAATGACATAGCTGTGATAAAAAAGTTTGGTAGATGAAAAAATGATTTATTGGCAGAATTTATTAGATAAGAATTAACGGACCTAAAGTATATGATTGTGGAACTTTTATAATTCAAAACTCATAAGAAAAACAAAAAAATAAAATGGTGTAGGAACAAGAAGTTAAATCTAATGTGATGTGAATTTAGAAAAACTAAAAAAAATATAATTTGATGAGTGAAGTGCAAACATTAATATAATACTATTGAAAATTCCACACCATCACTACTGACTTAAAGTCACCTTTTCTTATGAAAGTCCTTTTTCTTATAAAACTTTTCAACTATCACGTTATTGATTTGCTTGGGGTGCCAGACTATTATCACTACATTCTGCTGTCCCTTTTTTTTCATACAATTTTGAATTCATTGCTCTCTTAATGACTGCATCTGTCTAAGCCCCAAGGCAGCAATACAATGATGGTTGTTTGAAAGAATAGTTTTCCAATGATCATTTTTTATTGTACTTCCCAACACATAAAATAAATTCTACAAATCTTTTGCTAGTCATTTTCAATGTATTTATTTGTGCCCTTTGCTGAGCACTTTTGCTGAGACAAAAGTAGCATTACAGTAACATTTGTATAGATTGCTGTACTAAGCATTTGTTGAATATTAAAATGTGCATATTTGCAGCCATTGCAATGTACAAAACTTTACTATTTAAAGAAATTACAAGTAAGCTAGCCATAACCCTTTACGCGCTAGAGTCAAATATATTTAGCTTGTGTATTAATATGAAAGGAGACAGTGTAGCACTTTTATCTAAGAGAACAAAGGTTTTAAATTTGATTCAGGTCAGACAAGATCCTTATGTGTAGAGTGTCTGTGTGCTTTAAGAAAACTGTTTCTTTTCACAGTTTAAATATATACTTGTAGTCAAATCGAGCATCATGCACCATTTTTAAATGGGGTTGTCTGTGTGTGCTCTACAATAGACTAAGAACCTGTTCGGGATCTTTCCCCACCTTTGCGTTTCAGCATACCCAAATATGGCTTGGAAAATAATAGATGACTGTTATTCATACAGCCGTCTAATCCACAGTGTAAATGTTTAAATAGTGTAATCACTATACAACCATGTAAAAATGAAAGCATACACTCTTTTAATTTTGTAGATTTATATCAGTACATAAATGTAATGTTAGATACTGATAAAGTCATATTAAAAATACATTTTAAGTTAAAAAAATAATAATAAATAAACTTTTCTACAAGCTTTTAATTTATGTGGTGTTTCATTAAGGCATTATTTTGTGTTAAATACATAATTAGTCATTTTATTTATGTAAGACCTTTTATAAAATACATGTTGAATCTTGGATTTTTAGTTTCACTAGTCACAAATATACTTTATACAACATGCCCATCCGAGGGAGAACGTCTCAGGCAATGGGCATATACACCCAGGACATGGCACCAATCCCTTGCTGGGCACACACTCACTTAGACACACACACACACACACACACACACACACACACACACACACACATACAGAAATACACACACACACACAAACACACATACTATTGGGGCAATTTAGAGCAACCAATTTACCTTGAATCCATGTTTTTGGACGGTGGGGGGAAACCGGAGAACCTGGAGGAAACGTTGGGAAGATCAGACTTTGGTTGTTTTTGCCCCTCAGAGATATGCAGTATAGAATACATTTTATCAGTACATAAATGTCCAAATTGATCATTTGTGTCTCCTTTGCTTAATTTGTTTTGTTTCTTCCACTTTTAAGACTTGTTTAACAATATACTTAAGGTTTTGGTCTAATTTATTTAAAATACTTTCGTGGTTCCCCTTGCCCATCCAGTGGAAAACGTCTCGGGTGCGGGGCAAATACACCCAGGCCAGGGTGCCAATCTATTGTTTGGTGTGTGTACTTTATTTTTAAGTAACTGTATCCTTAAAAAAGTTGTATCCTTATTCTGCTATTACTTTGATATAAATAAATTAAGAACAATGTCAATTGGGTATCACAATATTCTTATTCTGTCGTTATATTCATTGATTTCAGTTTGCAAAATCTGACCTTAATATCCAAAGAAACAGAAGGCCTTCTTGCCAAGAATGCAATTAAGATTCAGCATTGTTAAAAGCCTCCTTGGTAACAGGGAAAAGAAATTACATGATTTATATCTGCTTCACTTTTTCATTACAGTGTATTATTAATTTCTCTTTTAATATGCCTCTTTAAAAACTCATTTATCTCACCAACAAAACTTTAAATTAAATAATTTTCAACTAAATACCTGATATGACACATAAGAATAAAAAAAATAAATAAAAAATACTGTTTTTATACCTAAATCACATTAAAGGGCAGAATGTCCTGAATGTCCTCTATAAATCAGTGTCATTCTATGTGTATATTTTCAGCTTAGACTTAGTCATGTCCATCAAATGCTCCTTTTCATCTGTTCTGTACCCAAGTACCAATTGCTTTCTATCTGATTTTCTTCCCGACTAAAAAAAACATAGCAATTGCTGTTTGTTCCAAGGTGAGTCCCTTGAACTTTTTTGTCCCACAAATGTATACCATACTTATAGTGGTATTTTTCACTCCTGATATTCAATGCAATGGAATTTTAGAAAAAAGGGTTAATGGCATTCCATTTTCTGTTTAAACATGTTTAAAACATTAAGGCTTTTAAATGTCTGTGTGGTTTCTTAACATATGTGTGTAGTTTTTTTAATTTCATCTAACTTTCACCTAACTTCCCTAGTTTAGGGAAAAAAAAAAAATAAATGAAACATTAAAAAAACAAAGCTTTGATTCCTAGGACTCAATTGGTGATGCAATTTTTTGGTTTATTTTATGTTATTAAAGGTTTTAACAACTGTTTTACAATTATTTAAATGTAAAAGAGAATCCATCTTCCAATATAATAATATAACTAGGTATAGTTCCAGGCAATGCTACCTCATACCAAAGCATAATAAAGAATCATAATTTTTTTTCTTTTTTTTTTTTCTTTTTGTTTTTTTGTACCAACTGCCATCTGTCACCATGATGTGAAAGTGATACTGATATTTTCTGTGCTTTAAATAGAGGTGTTATTTTATCTAAACATTGACTCTTTTTTGCTGTGGTTTTCCTTTTTTTGCCACATTCAGAGGCACCCTGTCAAAACACTCATGTTGACTTACATTCCCATTTAACTGAGTGACATAAAATTTATATTTATAAATAAATTATGAAAATTGTATTATTTGTTCTATTTTTGGGTGCAATTTAATTTGTTTTGTATTTAATCTGCCTTTTTGCATCTACTTAATTTATTCCTCGTCACTTTTAACATGCCTTGTGCTTTGAAGCAAAATGTTCTTGCAGCAATTAAATTGGGTTAATCTTACTTATCTATTTGATGCAGTTGAATGTGGTACAGGAAGTGATTCTGTAAGAACACAAATATATGAAACACATGCATTAAACAGTGGTAATTAGGAATTCAAAGCTGTCAAGAAAATTTTTAAATGCTTGTTTATATGTGTTGATTTAAAGCTAAAAAACAAAAAGAAAAAGAAAATAAAGAACTTCAATTCTAGTTAGACATGCAGAGCTGAGCCCTAAAGCTGTTGTTGAGGTATGAATCACAGTTTGCAATATCACTGGTCATCCATGATTATGTGGGCTCAAGGGTACAATTCATTTCAGGAGAGCAGTCATGCATTAGAATGGTCTTGTGATTCAGCCGCGCATGGGGACAAAGGGGTAAATGATGCTATTACCGGTGGTTTTAAAGAGACACACATCCAGGTTTAATAAACACTCTTAACCCCATTTTTCCAACCACAGACTATTCTAGTGCAAGGTATGTGATTTACTGAAAATGGAACAAATTAAAAAAGCCATAAGAAAAAACTGAATTAAACAATTAACTGTTAGTAAAATATGAACACACCTATTTTAAGAATTGAGATGAGTTATATATTTACATGTACCCAACACAATTATTGACACCTTTTGGTGAATTAACTCAATCAAACCATGAAAAAGGAAACATTCAATTGAACTAAATGTATTCTACAAAAATCTTTCAACTTTTCCCTTGTAAATGAGATGATTTTTAACAAACCGCCAGTAACACAAATTAGAGCGACTTCTATGATAATGAATCAGCAGTTAATCTTGTCCTTTAACATTTTACAAGGTTAAATGAAAAAGTTAAATATGAGCCCATCCATTTTTACACAATCTCTCCATTCATTCATTATCTTCCGCTTAATCCTCTACTAGAATCACGGGGGATACACTCAGGACGATGCCAATTTATTGCTGAGCACACACTCACTCATAAACATACGTACACACAGACTATATGGGGCAATTTATAGCAGTTGATTTACCTTGAATCCATGTTTTCGGACTGTGGGTGTCAAAAAGTATAATGCAAACTGTATGTGGTGTACTTTATGTATACAGGCTAGGGAAGGTCCTATGTTTCAACATTAGTAACCTACATGTCCATAAGGTTTTAAAAGATATGGTTCAAATAGTTGAGTGTAAAGGAACTCCTTTGAGATATGATCCCGATTTAAACCTCCATTAACAGATTTGGTATACATTTCTATTGTTAGGCTACATCAGTATCTGACCATATAAATGTTTTTTTTTTTTAAGTAATTGACCGCAAAATAAAGCAAATTGCAAAACCATATAGAAGGACTTGGCAAAGGACATTAGGCTGTTATAGTGGGACGTCTCTGCATGATTATGGAATGTTATCTCTAACAACCAGGCCTTCATTTGGCTTCTTTTTGAACAGGGATTGAGAACCTTGTATATATGTGTAGTATTTACTATGTTGTCTGTCAGGAATTTATTTAGTTACATGTAAATTGCAAGTTGGCCAATTTTGATCATCCATCCATCCATCCATTCATTCATTATCTTCTGCTTATTCCTCTACAAGGGTCGCGGTGGGGTTCCCCATGCCCATACAGAGGAGAATATTTTGGGTGCTGGGCATCAATACACACACACACACACACACTATACAGAGCAATTTTGGACATTCAATTTTACCTGGAATCCATGTTTTTGGACTGTGGGAGGACTGTGAACTGGAGAACCCGGAGAAAACCCACGCGGACACAGGAAGACATGGAAACTTAGATGGCAAACGTGCTAACCAATAAGAATTTTGATCATACATTTAAATAATATTTATGAGATAAGTCACATAAGTCACTTAAGTCACGCAGTGACTCCTAAAGCAACTTAAATTTTGTGCATGACATATAATTATTTAATGTTGGTTTAGTAACTAGTAACAAGAAAGAATTTCAAATAAATTAAAGACAATCAAATTTGTTGACATTTGTTTTTACCATTGACAGTGTGTGAGAAAACATGTCAGTTAGTTTGGGTTGTTAGCCTGTTTGTCTTTAGTTATATGCAGAACCTTTCACCCTAATTTCATTTCCCCATTGAAGCAGCTTACACACATAATGGAAACGGCAGGGGAAGTGAATCTATAAGCAGCTGTTTCTACATTACCTGCTGCTTTTAAGTAATTACTGTAAAAGCACTCAGATTCAAATGCTTACAAAAGTAAGCATTTCAAACAGAAATGTCATTATCCAGAATGCCACCCGCAAAATCATTTTCATGGCTCATTCTACCCTCACACGTGTAAAAAAGAATATTCTGGACCTCCTGATTTACAAATGAAGCACTGCCAATGAGAATAACAATCAAGTGTTTACAACATTTTTACCATAGTGTGATTGTGATGCTGGTGTTTTACTAGTGACACTGAAAAAGGTCAAAATGGACAACAGACTCATGAAAAGACTTGTGATGCTTGGTGTATTTTTTTTTTTAGATGTGAACACATTAGCTTAGCATGTGAGCACTATAACTGAACATTGTGATATTGTTTATTTATTTGTCATTAATGAAATCCCCAATGTAGACATTACCAGTTTCTTATTGGCTAATTCATGAACCTACATGCCAGATACAGCTGGATTTTAGGTACATATGTTTTACAGCAGCAGGTTTCTGATGTTTGGTGAATATTCATTTAGAAGTCTGTCAAATCGCCATTTAGAAACATGAATACAGTACATATGGCTATAGCATTCTTCAGATTCTTCAGTATTTTGCACTTATAAATAAAAAAGTTTACAAAATGAACAAAAAGGTACAACATGCTTCATATTTGATGGGATTTCAGATGGATTTCAGTTTTTCTTTTTAATAAACCCTGATGACATATTTGGCAAATACATTGAAATAGTTGTATTGGAATTGGGGACCACCTCAACTGACTGTCAATATGACGTCGAGCATTAGCATATAAAACAGCAAGGCACATTCTGTGGCTTTCATAAAACGCTTGCTTCCCCTTTTTTCCCCCAATTTTTGCTACGGCTGATGCTTTCTCTCCAGCATCATTTTCTCTGTCTCTCTTTCTTTGGCCTGAGCTGGCACGAAGCCACTACATAGCTCTTGCTGTTCAGCATGTGGAGGCAGATCAGTAAGACTGTCGTTTTCTATCTCCATCAACTTCTCGTCTTGCTGGTCCAATTCAAGAAGCTGTGGCCTCTCTTCAGCCAGCATGGTGTTACTGCAGTTGTTACTTAGTTTTAGTGTGTCTTCCGCAATGTTGGGCCGCATGTCCTTGTTCCTGTTACGCTTGGTCAGTTTAGTGAGCGAGCCTAAACGGTTGAAGATGTTTTCTTCAGAGGACAAATGTTTGTCATAATGCTTATCATAGTGCTCGGCCTTTAACCGGAGGTTGTTTATTTTAGTGTCGATGCTCTCTTGTGATGTTGTGGGAAAGTGGCCACGGTCAAAACTGGAAAACATGGCTCTTTTCTCAGGTGAGAGCATGTCGAGTGATCGTGCTCGCTGCTCTAGGCCCAGGCGTCTGCGCTCCATGCTGCGAATGGTGGCAGCACGCTGCAGCCGATCATGGAGTTCTACGCTGAGACGGCGCCGGGTCTCTCGCAGTTCAGCACGTACACTGGCTTTCCATTCAGCAGCATGAGCCTTAAACTCTCCAACCTGAGATGTCAAAGGACATATCACATGTTATCATATATTCATATATATGAATTTTGCGTAAGTTTACTACATTAAAAAAAGGACTGAGACACCTACACATTTTAACTACAGAAGCTTTTTTTAACATCCCATAATTTAGAAGCTGTCCAAAAAGTATATTTGTGAGTGTGTAAAATTTATTTAAACCTTTTGGATTAACAGTTCATTGAAAGGAAAAAAATAGACAGTTTATTTTAGATAAAGTAAGACTCTGCTCCTTATTTTATTTAAAAAGATGTCAATATCTGATTTTTACTACACATTATTATCACCAAAGGACCTAAAACTTGATGATGCAGCTATGCTATATGTAGTATCAAGTATCTTTGTGGAAGGATGAGACAAAAACAAACTTTTTAATTAAAATGTCCACCATAAAGAAAACACTGCACAACAATTGTGTACAGCAATCATCCCTAGGGTTGCCACCCTTCCAGAAAAATACAGAATCATCCTGTATTTGGCAAATAAATGTTGCATTCTGTACTGAACCAATACGGTGGAGGGGGTTTGTTTTGTATTTCCATTAATGTCTAAGAAACATTTTCACTGAAGTTGGATCAGTCTGTCATTTGATTTTCCACTTCCAAATCCCAAACTTCATGGGATAATCATTTTAATTTACATTTTGATTATTTTTATGTTTTTGTTTTTTTTTTTGCTCTTAACGCATTCCACTATCTACTAAATAAAGATTTTTAAATGAAATATTTTATTCATTATGATCTAGGATGTGTTATATTAGTGTTTCCCTTATTTGAGCAGTGTATATATATCATACCTCTTCTTTGGTCTTTTTGGAAAGGACTCTTAACCAGTCTCCAATCATGCTCAGAACTGCTGCAAAATATGCCAAGCCCACTAAAATCCAGAACCACACTAGTGGCTTATACCACTTATTATATTCAATCATTCTGTCTCCACCTGAAAGCAAACATAATAATTAAATACCCCTAACATCAAACATACTTCTGGTACAAATTCTGCAAACAATAAAAACATGCAGTTTGAGGTTTACAAGACGATATTGTTTGGCTTATTGAATTTAAAAATCAATAAAAGCAATTACAAGGTATAACACACGGATCAACTGAAAAGCATCTGTAGCACTTCAGCAGACTTCTATTCATTAGGGCAAAAGAACTAGCACAAGACTAGTAGTAACTAGATTTTTTAGGTTTTTAAACATTGCAGTGCCAACGCTCCAATTGTCCTAGCATGTCTCATTTATACCAGCCCTGCTGAGGCAGTTTTCATTTTTATTTCTAGCTGACTTGTTACAATGTAGAATATGTCACGATGTAGTCAGAGAGTAAAAAAAAAAATTAGATTTCACTAAATAGCTGACCTTAATCTGACCTTTACTCATACAAAATCTGATTTCCAACTGAGAATCATTAATAGTATATTTTAAAAACATTTACAGTAGAAAAAAAATTTATTCCACAGAAACTTATAGCATCACTAAAACGTCCTGCTGGTAAAGAAGTACACATTCCAAGTGTAAATTAACTACTTTAACTGAGTAAAAAATGGTATTCTACCTGCTACATAATCCCCAATGCCAACAGTTGTGAGAGTAATGACCACAAAATAGATGGCCTCCAGTGTAGTCCAGCCTTCAATTTGTTTAAAGATAATAGCTGGAATGGTGACAAAGATGACGCATCCTGCCAGGATAAAAAGGATGGTGGAGGTGACACGGATTTTAGTTTGACTGATTTGCCTGTGTCTCTGCTGCGGACAGAAAAAAACAATATATGTTAATTTAATAACAATTGGTAAACATTACAATTAGCATAAGACAACACCAAGTACCAATATGTTGTTTAGAGTTACAATTTAACCATCCCTGGTTTCCTCTTAATTTTTTTCAGTAAATGATGATTTTCATGATAAAACGTACATTTAAATGTATAAATGACAAAAATTTGTGCAAGGCACATTTCTGTTCCAGCATGACAAAAAAAAATAAATACAAAAATATGTGATGAGTTGCATATAGAGGAATTTCAAAGGCCTGCAAAGAACCACTATCTAAAGTTTACTAAGCATTTTAAAAATACATCTGATGGTTATTTACATCACAAATGCTGTTTTGTCTTAAAATATATAAATGAATAAAGATTGGAAGGATTTAGACAGATTAGTGAAATGTGTTTTCGGCAGAGTGGAGAAAGTTTCTGCTGTAAATATAGACTTTTTAGAAGAATTTTGAAATACCTTATACCTTATATATAGTATGTTGGGCACACCTAGTGAAAGTGTAAATTATTTTTATATTGTAAGTAAAAGCAAATAATAACTAGAGCTGTATTTCTGTAGAACTACAGAGAGGGCTTTGAATGCTCAGCCCATGAAGATTGTGGCACAC
>JAOUQT010310347.1:0-15084 GCA_025769995.1 Xyliphius kryptos | reverse complement strand
GAGCATTCAATTTACCTTCATGTTTTTGGGATGTGGGAGGAAACCCACGCAGACATGGGGAGAACATGCAAACTCCAACCAGGTAGGGATTCGAACCGGGAATCCCCAGCGCTGAGAGGCAAATGTGCTAACCACTAAGCCACCGTGCGGCCGTTATTCACAGGGTAGCAGTGGGGTTCCCCTTGCCTATCCATGGAAAAGCGTTTCGGGCACTGGGCAAATACACCCAGGACAGGGCGCTAATCTGATCTATCGCTGGGCACACGCTCACATAGACGCACAGACTATATGGGCCAATTCAGAGCAGTCAATTAACCTTGAATCCATGGTTAAAACCAGAGAACCCAGCGGAAATCCATTCATGGTGAGAACATGAAAAATCTCAAGCGCTGAGAGGCGAACGTGCTAATCACTAAGCCACTGTGCTGCCCAGTAAAAATTAAGTGACAAAAATACTCAAGTAAATTACAGATTCCTAAAAAGTCTACTTAAGTTCAGTAATGAACTACATTTATGTATTTACTTTTATTTAATTACCATCTCTGCTAATAAGAGAACAATTTAGTGAGAAGAAACCAGCTACACTGTGGTATCCTCAAAACTGATCATTACCCAATCTGGATTCTATTTCCTTTTATTTTTTTTCATAGCAAGTAATTGGGGAAAGGGATCTGTTATGGGATGTTTCTTAAAATCTCCAAATGATGGACGGTTTTGGGAAGATCGTTCCACTATTTAGCAGTGGTGAACGATATGGAGTTAGCCCCACAGTGTGTGACAAAAAAACAATACAGCAATACAACAATATAAGTGAAATAAATAAATAAAACCGTAAAGACTAATAAAACCAAAGTTAAATTATGTTGGGTTAAAAGCCAGAGAAAAGTGAGTTTTAAGACGTTTTGAAATTGAACAGTGAACAGGCCTGTCTAATATGTTGTTCCATAGTTTGGGAGCCACATTCAAAATAGATCAATGCCCACTATTAACAATAACAGGATAGTCAAAGACCTGTGCATGTGTACTTAAAAGAAGAAGAAAAAATTGCAGACATGTATAATTACATTGATTACGGATAAGGATTTATCATCCATAAGTTTTCCATTTGCTTTTTATTATGGAATTGCAGACATGCCACAATCAATCTACTGTTCTTCAGATGGAAAAAAGAATAAGATTAAAACATACAGAGGTCTTCATACAGAGCATGTCAGAAATGTATAGCAAAAATTACATTATGGCCAAAAACTGCATGGCCATTTTGTGTTTACCGGTGTTTGTATTCTAAACCCACACAAGGTCAATTTAAATTTTTGGTGCGTAGTTAAATATTTGGATCTGAACCTGTAGAAATAAAGGGTTTTATTTTAAAATGGGTCTTTTAAAAAACTTAAACGTAGCTGAACTCAAATGAATTCCTCATCAAGTCTCAGTAATTAAAACTCAAAACTGAATGCCAATTATTTATGATGTTGCTTGTCAATGATTTTTGTTGGTAAATATATACAATTACAGTACAATATGAGGCAAAAGTATGAAAGAATTCTTTAAATTTTACGTTTCAAAATATTTTAGATTTAAAACCAGAACAATGACCCCTGTCACAACGAGAGCCTTTTCATAACATGCTATTCTTATCTTAAACAAAGATTTTCTAACGTCTAATCTCTCTCTTTGTGTGTGTACGTGTTTGCGTGTGTGTTTGTAAACTGTGTGCTAGATATTTTTTCCCACACCTGGCCCCACCCAGACTGGCACACCTTCTGCCCCCTCCCTCACTCCTCGAGCAGACGTGTGAAGAACAACATACACACCATCCATCTCAGTTGTACCGCCGACACACAACCGCTTTGTCCAATCAGGTCACGGAGCTCATGTGATGTCACAATGGCCCTCACATTTGTTATGATTTAAATAATTTGTGACGTTGTTACTAAGCTTATATTGAGGCTTTTGCTTAATTGTCTCTTTATGATTACAGCTGTTTCCCAATTCACACATGCCTGTAATTTTGTAAGCTTTCTATAAGCCCTACACAACAATTGGAATTTTCTAAAATGTATCAGATGTAATATAATTTTAAATCTGTAATTTAATCACTAAGGCAATAAACTCTAACTAGATTTCGGTCCTCTGATTTCTATCTCATGTTTCTTGTATTCGTATTTTGTCATTTACCACCTAATCTAAAGCATTCTCTTTTGTATTTTTTTATCTATATAATATTTTATGTTTTAAACCAAATTTCAATAGTGTAATCCTATGAAATACAACTTATACTTATACATGAGCACACACACACACACCATGCCCCAAATGTGTCTCGTTTAAATGTAAATTACATCCAATCTGCTTATGCTGGTTGGCACGTCAATGTACTGGACAGTACAGTATGTACAATATTTGTTACCGTAGCTAATTTGGGCATATTCAGAACGTGCCATCACACTTTTAAAATCACTTTCCAGATTTCAATTTTCTTGAGCCAGTTGCAATTTTCATGTGTTTTTTTTTATTTGATGACAGAGCTGCAGTTGATGTGATGGCTTTAAAAATTGTGTCATTGTTCCAAATGGTCCTATTTGCTTTGAAAGACAAAATTTTAGTTCTGTAAACTAACATTAAAATTAAGTCAAGCACCTCTGTTAGGCATTTTTGGAACTTGCTGGCTGAAGAAAAGTATCCAAACATGAGAAAATGTGTCACATTATTGACAGCATTTTTTTGGGATCAACCTACATACGTGAATCAGATTTTTTCCCCAAATGAAAATAATGAAGTCCAGATATTGGTCCACCTTCACTGATGATCATTGGGTAGCTTGCTTAAAAATTGTTATCAGCAGCTACTGACCAGACTTCTCACACCTGACTGACAGCATTCAGTGCAAATCATCATTATAATAGTGTTTTTTTTTCTGTGGATTGTCTTGTATTGCTAATAATATCAACATGATGTGTGTAAAAGGTTTGCACATTAAAGCCTGTTTTATTATAAAAAAGTGAATCCTGGTAGATTATGATGACCTGGCCACTGGAAAAAGTAGATCTCATGCCAAAAGTGTGGGCACAGCTGCTTTACATTATAATTATTTAATTACAACTTTAAGCATAAATAACCTAATGTCCCACTCCAGTAGTTTAACGTTTACATTTGCTAAACTTTATGTATTTTGGAGAAATTATAAGTGGTTATGTAAATAAACCGAATTAGCAGCCATATTGGGAAGGGAGGGGTGGTGCTTTATCCATAGGCTAAATGATTCACTACTTGAGCCTCTTCTGCTGTCTCTCACAGAAACGTAGACTCACTAAATGGTTGCCAACAAGAGACCCCTGGAGCAGAAAAGGCAGTCAATTAAAACCCGCCAGGGAAGGTGAGTGTCTGACACACACACATACACACACACACAAACACTTACACCCTATGGTGTAGTTATGGAATATGTCTGGAAACTCAGACGGTGGAGCTGATTTATTTCCTATAAGGATGCGTCTGTGCTGTAAGTGGGTAGACTGGAATAGAATAAAAATCTGAGGTAATAATGTATTATAAACATTGGGGTTCTTTTTAATTATATGCTGCAATTATCAACACAATATGTACATGATCTGGTAAAATGTATGTAGAAACATGATTTCCCTACACAAAATTAAAAGAGTTAATATGGTTGAGCCATTTGTCCAGCCGTGACATTATTGACAATAATGCGCACCTCTGACCATTTCTCATTGGTATCATTGCGTGATGTACATATATTATTTTAAATAGTAAATAACAGATGGTAATAACCTTATCGTGATGGAGGGGTTTGCATGCTTAAATGATACTAGCTGTATTTTCCAGGACAAAAGCCCTTGGTAGGGTCTCCCAAGGCAAATTGTCTCTAGGTGACGGGTTAGATGAAGAATAATTCAAAATATATCCTTACAAACAGAAAGAGCAAAAATTTGTGTACCCTACCCAGGACCCAGGGTCACCGGGGCCCCACCCTGAAGCCAGGCCCAGGAGAGGGGTTTGTCAACAAGCATCTGGTGGTCAGATACTTTCCCATGGTGCCTGGCCTTTATACAAGGCAGTAATTTTGGTGCACTTTGGATCGGGCTGTAGTCAAAGGCTGCTAAAACTTACATTAGGAACTTGGAATTTTACTTCACTGACAGGAAAGGAGCCGGAGCTGGTGCAGGGAAGTTGAGAGATAAATTTAGACAGGCTCACCTCAACGCACGACTCGGGGTCTGGAACCAAGCTCCTTCAAAGGGGCTAGACTTTGTTCTTTTCTGGAGTCGTTAGTGCTGAAAAGTGCTCCCCCCTTGGAGAGTCTGTTGTCCTACTGGAGGACTTCAACACTTATTTGGGCAATGACAGTGAGACCTGAAGAGGTGTGATTGTGAGGAATGGCCTCTCCGATCTGAACCCACGTGGTGTTCAGTTTTTGGACTTCTGTGCAATTCACGGCTTGTCCATCACAAACAACATTTTAGACTAGAGAGGAGCTGCGCTGTCAACTGATTACCACCTTGTGGTGAGTTGGATCAGATGGCGGGGGAAGATGCCGGTTAGACCAGACAAGCACAAACTTATAGTGAGGGTTTGCAGGGAACGCCTGGTAGAAGAACCCGTCCGACAGATGTTCAACTCTCATCTCTGTCAGAACTTTTACCACATACCAAGGGAGGTGGGGGACATTGAATCTGAATGGGCCAAAGTTTCGTTCCTCTGTAGTTGAGGTGGCTAATTGGAGCTGTGGTTGCAAGGTAGTTGGGGCCTGTCGTGGCGGTAACCCTCAAACCCGGTGGTGGGCACACTGAATGAGAGATACCGTCAAGCTGAAGAAGGGGTCCCATCAGGCATGGTTGGCCTGTATGACTCCAGAAGCAGCTTACAGACAACAAAAGGCCAAGTGATCCGTGGCTTTATGCGTCAAAGAGGCAAAAACTCGGGTGTGGAAGAAGTTTAGTGCGGCCTTGGAAAGTGACTTTCAGTCAACTTTAGGAAGATTCGGGCAAGCTATCAGGTGACTCAAGAGGGGAAAGCAGTGTCCCACTAACATGGTATATAGAGTAGGTGGTGCACTGTTGACTTTGACTGGGTATGCTATTAAGCGGTTGAAGGAATACTTCAAGAGCCTTTTCAAGACTACCAACATGCCCTACAGAGAGGAGGCAGAGCCAGAGGACCCAGGAGGAGGTTAGTCCATCACTGAGGCTAAAGTTGCTAAGGCAGTTAGAAAGCTCCTTAGTGGTAGGGCTTTGGGGGTGGATCGGATTTGTCCGGAGTTTCTCAAACGCTCTTGGCTGCCACGCCTTTTCAACATTGCGTGGTCATTGGGGCAGTGCCTCTGGACTGGCAGAATGGGGTAGTGGTGCCTATTTTCAAAAAAGGGGACTGAAGGATGTGCGCTATTGTGACTGACTGGTAGATTTGTTAAAATTAAAGGACAGGTCTGTATTCGGTGAGTTTGTAAGGTAGCAATCACATCTGAATCTTTAACATTACTGACAAAAAGGTCTGTTCTGTTACTGAAGATCAGGTCTATTAGCATGTTTTTATTTAATGGACACGTGAGTTACGTGACTAAGTGGCTACAACGGATAATGAAATGTCTGATTTTACTAAAGGACAGGTCTGTATCATGACTCATTGTGGCAGAATTCATAGATTCTATGACACCCATCTAACTTATAATAAGTGTCTTTGACCTATTTAATAACCAAAAATGCCTTTATTTTCAGACTCAGTTTTAAAAAACACATTTATTCTTGTGCCCTTGGTCCACAAAAAAAGGTTAGATGTTTCATAACTGTCGACTAATTTAAAAATATCAGTTCAGGTTTTATTTAACCACCAGATAAATAAAATTGTCCTTCAATGTCAGTCTGACATTTTTACTAAAGACCAAATATATTATGAACTTTTTCCCAATAAATAATGCAAACAAAAAGTAAGTTTTGGAACAAGTGTCTTAAATTTCAAACTTTGTATTTAGTATGGTATATCCACTATGGGTATTTGATGATATTGTCTGTAATTTAATCATCTTATTGGTGATTATATCTTTTGTAGTGTAAACCTGGGTAAAGTAGTTAGCCTTGATTTTCTGTTTTGAGGTAGCAGATTCTCCCAACACACGTGTGTTTGCTCTAGTTTGTTATCTTACTTTTATAAATGAATAAATTATGACTGTGAAAAAAATTCTGTTGATTATTAAAGCAAAAAGGCCCCAAAGGGCGTGCATTATTATAAATAAATGACTGGAAATTGGTATTATTTGGCACGACGTGAAGTGGAGTTCAGTTACGCCTCAGCATTTAATAACCTTAAGTGCCTTATTGCTTTTATAAAATGGTTTTAAACACACAATAATAAAAAACAAGGTTTGATTCATAAAGGTTTTTCCTAAAAGCAAAATTGTTAATAAACACTTCTTTCGCAACATAATCTTGTCCGGTTTTTGAAGTGAACACTGATCGCTGAATAACAGGTTTCCGGTTTCTCTAACAATCATATACTGCCATATAGTGGCCAAATTACAGAGCGCAGTTTATAAAAAACATTGGAAAAATATTGCATTATAGATGACACATTGACACAAATAGTCAGACGAGTGTGTTATTGTCAATAATGTCAAGTTTGGACAATCAGATTTAAGGCCCAGATCTACCTGATTAATAATATGTTCTATATCAGCAAGTTCATCATGAGATACACCCAAGAGACGGCGCCAATCCATTGCTGGGCACACACTTACACACACATCCACACACACAAACACACACTATACAGGGCAATTTCGAGCATTCAGTTTACCTGGAATCCATGATTTTGGACTGTGGGAGGAAATCGAAGAAACCATGCGGACACAGGCAGAACACGGAAAATCCACCCAGATACACCCGGACTCGAACCAGGAATCCCCTGTGCTGAGAGGCGAACATGCTAACCACTAAGCCACCGTGCTGCCCCCAATTTTATATATGTAACTCAAAATATCTTCCGCTTTAAAATATCTTCCATGCCCATCCAGAGGATAACGTTTCAGGGACAGGGTGCCAATCTATTGCTGGGCACACACTTACTTACACACACACAGAAAAACACACTATATAGGGTCTTTAACTGAACTTTAATACATGTCTTTAGAGTAAATTGCAATGTTAAGCTAGACTTGTCGTCTCCAATACCTGATCACACAAATAAAGATGCAAAAAATCTTTAAGAATACTGGTATAAAAAAATCTGTAGGCTTTAAAATGTGCAAAAAAGAGGCCCACATATGAAAACGTTTAACATTTTCATGTACACAATAATAATCAAATTTCCACATACTTTTGATGAAATGGTGCAATTGTAATCTGTCTTTGTGCGGTTAAAACATGCTGCTTCTAAATGAAAAAAATCTTAATAGGAGCGTAGTATAAGCACACAGGTTACTTGAGTGCCGTTAGTGGGTATGTGTTCTTCCAACATTGGTGCTAGCATTAGACAAGACATGGTTTATCTTAACACAGGCTTTGAAGTGACAAGTTTAGTCTAGCTGGTAGAGTATCTCTGTCCTTCTGCCTCTTTCTCTCTCATTCCTTCCCAGTATGTGAGTGTGTGTGTAAAACGGTGCTTACTCCTCCCCCATATACCATTCTGTCTGCCTCAGCAGAAGAATGTATGCCCTGTGATTGACCTCTGTACTACACACACAAGTCTAGACTAAGTGTAGCTGTGTGAGGCGTTAATCAGGTGCACTTCCAGCAGAGGAAATGGAGAGCAGGATGAATGAAAGGGGGCAGTGCAACTGATAATACCACTGTTCATTTTGTCAACATCTAATGTATGTTTGCAGTTTGTAAGTATAGAAGCATGTGACATTTTAAACACCCTTAATTATTATTTCATTAAGGATGGAAAACTAAAGATGAACATTTTTTAAAAAAAAAATACAGTATTAACTGATGATTTATGTTGTCCATAATAACAGGGTGGTGCTCAGTATAGGAACACCAAGCAAATGAGGTTAATTGCGTTTTTACAAAATGGGTGACAGGTTTAGCTTTATTTATAGGCTCGAAACCTTTTTAGAAATTTCTAAAGCAAAAATCAAAAAAGCAAAAATGAAAGGGAATACTGCAGTAGATAAAGTTAAATATCAGCAGATTCTGCTAACAACCCACAGAAGTTGCTCAGGTAGTGCAGCTTATTCACACACACACACACACACACACACACACACACACACACACACACACACACACACACACACAAGAAGTTCATAGCTTGTACATTAGAAACATTTGAAAGTTTACATACACTATATAAAAAAAAACACATATTTATTTATTCTATTCACATATTAATTTAATAAAATTTTTCAGTTTTAGGTCAAATAGGATTACCAAAATTATTTCTCTTTTCTGAATGCCAGAATAACAAGAGAATTTTTAGGGCAAGATTACAATGCCTTTAAACAATTTGGGACAGCCCATATTATGTCTTTGGGGGGAAAGGGGGAAGCTTGCAAGCCTGAGAACATCATCCCAACTGCGAAACATGGGGTGGCAGTATCATGTTGTTGGGTTGTTTTGCAAGAGGGATTGGTGCAAATTAAAAAATACATGGCATCATAAAGATAGAAAATCATGTGGAAATACTGAAGCAACATCTCAAGACGTCAGCCAGGAAGTTAAAGCTTGAGTGCAAATGTGTCTTCCAATTGGACAAGGACCCAAAGCATGCTGCCAAACTGGTTACAAGGTGGCTCGGGGATAACAAAGTCAATGTTTTGGAGTGTCTTTACAAAGCCCAGATCTCAGTCCTGTTGAACATTTATAGGCAAAGCTGAAAAGGCATGTATGAGCAAAGCAGCCTACAAACATGCCTCAGATACACTTGGGCCAAAAATTCCTGCCAGCTATTGTGAGAAGCTTAAGGAAGGATATCCAAAAAAAATGTGTCTTTTTATAAAGTGTAGATAGTCCGTTAATCACCTCTTTGTTTATCCATGTGGTGAGGGGTTCTGTTATAGCACCTTTACAAAATGATTTTTAGTTGCGTGCAGTTTATTCTGCACCAGATGTTCCTCACCTTCTTCAAACAGAGTAACAATAAAACACTTCAGAGTGGTTTCTAACATACTGTGCTGATCTCCTACTCCCAGAATGCAGTGAGTGTCTACTCCAGTCTCATTGCATCATCTTCTCTCTCTGGTTCTCACTCGATTTCTCTCTTTTTCTATATCTCTCTCTCTCTCTCTCACACACACACACACACACACACACACACACACACACACACACACACACACACATTTCCCCTGTTAATTCCAGTCTGGCACCCATGGTGCCAGATGAGCCAACCATGTGTGTGTGTGTGTGTGTGTGTGTGTGTGTGTGCCACCCCCTCCTCCTCTTTACTGGCACCTGGGGGAACATTGAAAGGTCACAGACACCACAAGTTCACAAACAGAATTTTGTCTGTGACTATATTTACACACTGCTGTTGTTTGGGCCCTTGTTTAACTCTGAGTGCTGCAGACATTTGGTCTGGCTCTTTATCTGACTATCACTCTATCTGTATTACCATCAGTCCCTCTGTCTGCGTATTTATCTCTTCATTGATCTGTCGCTGGGTTCGTTGAGCTTGCACTTCTTCCTCGAGCAGACACTCTGCAGGACAATGTTTACACTGTTCAATAATCAATAACATCTCAACACTTAAAATAGATGACACTGCTAAAAGTGTATATGTCCATTCTTGCGTAGTTTGCTCAGGATTTCAGCAAATATAATGTAAGATAATGAAATTCCAGATATTTCAATGAGTATCAATAAATGTATGTTTTTAAATTTATAGCAGTACTTCTTGTAGTGTGCACGAGGCTTGGAACAGAAAGAAGTTGTGTAAAGAGTTTGTTCACGTGAAGATCAGCAGTCTCTTGACCTAAAGTATCGTGGTAGGATATAAAAAGGTAGCACTTTATATTAATTCGGCATTCATAATGCATTTATTAACACATATATAAAGCTTTATGAAGTATTTATTATTCTTTATAATACTTGTCATAAGCCTGTGTTAATGTTCATAGATGTACATAACCACACTAGAACATGCCATATGGCTTTATAGTCCAAATTAATTCTATATTTTAACTGTTCATTAACTTGTAACATTATAGAGACCAGTGACACACAGCCATATAACGTTTGTGTTTAATGAGTGCTTTATCTGAAAATGACTTTATAAGTGCTCATAACTGTTTATAAAAGCTTATAAGCTCTCTTTACAGGCATTATGTGGTGTCATTAATTACATCTTTGAAAGAAACTGCATACATAGTAGTACAAAATGACATATAAAAGCTTATAAATGCTCTCAACAGTTTAATCATCTTGTTTTAAATAAGAATGTCTAAACATCAAATGAATGAAAAGTTTAAATGAGTTGATACTATAATGTATTATGTCACTTTTTGCACGGTGGCTTAGTGGTTAGCACATTCCCCTCTCAGCGCTGGGGATTTCCGGTTTGAATCCCAATCTGGGTGGAGTTTACATGTTCTCCCCGTGTCTCCGTGGGTTTCCTCCGGGTTCTCCGGTTTCCTCCCACATTTCAAAAACTTGAAGGTAAATATAATGCTCTAAATTGCCCTGTATAGTGTGTGTATGTGTGTATGTATGTGTGAGTGAGTGTTTACCCAGTGATGGATTGGCGTCCTGTCCTGGGTGTATCTGCCCAGTGCCCGAGACGTTCTCCCCTGGATGGGCACGACATGGCGCGACCCTCATAAAGGAATGAGCGGAAGATAATGAATGAATGAATGTCACTTTTTGTTATAAAGCTCTATGTCAAATTCATTGATTCAGTCATTATCTTTCACTTAATCCTCGACTAGGGTCGTGATGGGTTCCCCATGTCCATCCAGGGGAGAACGTCTCGGCCGCTGAGCAGATACACCCAGGACAGAGTGCCAATCTATCTCTGGGCACACACTCACTCACACAGTCGCACACAAACATACACTATATGGGGCAATTTAGAGCATTCAGTTTACCTTAAATCTATGGGTTTTTTTTTACTGTGGGATGAAACTGGAAAACACGGAGGAAATCCTTACAGACACGTATAGAACAAGGATGCTCAACCCAGATCGGGATTCAAACCAGAAATCCCCAGCACTGAAAGGCAAATGTGCTTACTACCAAGCCACCCTCTTATGTCAAATTGTTAAAACAATTAATGACTGTGATTATGAACATATATGTACATTAACAAGGGATAATGACAAATTATATAGAGCATTATGAATGCACTTATAATGCATTAGAAATATTGAATTCATAGAAAGTGTTACCAAAAGATAATTCATTAGGAAAAAGCTTTAAAAATAACAAAGATGAGTCATGGCTTCCCACATATTGCAAGCAATACAGCAATTCTGTGTGAAAATACTGCTGAGGTGTATAAGCCTGTGCTTATCCTAGATCATCTAAAAGATAGTGGCAATGTGCTGTCATCAGTAGCATGTTTTCTTTAAAAAATATCAACATATCCCATCCAGGCTGCAGTTACCATTTGCAAATGCCAACATGCCAACTCAGTATGGTGGTGCATTAATGCCCATGACATTGATGACTTGCATGTGTGTGAGGGATACCATTGACGGGGATTTTGAAAAGAAATATGCTGCATCATCAAAGTCATTTTGAAAACAGAGTTGAAAACAAATGCTAGAATACATTTTGCACAAGGTATAAGAATATGACTTTGTGCGGTCTGTATGTGTATATAGTCAATAACTATTTTATCTAACATCTAATTATGCAAAAACGCAGTATAAAGAGACTCTCCATTGCAGATAGATAAGTAGTGACTGTAGTGCTGGGGGAGGGATTTTGGGTGCACCTGCAGACATTTATCTTCGACCAACAACTGTGTATTAATTTAGAATTATGTGTAAGTTAAGCCTTTAACAAATGAGCCTGTGAACTCCTGTCCCCCTTTCCATGTTACTATTGTGTAGCCAACCACCAACAATAATCTCATACAATTGCAAAATTATTTAGGAAAATAACACACACCACAAATTCTAATTAAATCCTGATTATTTGTATGGAAAATCCATCTTCACTTATGCTCATTCTGAAATGAATTTTGGGTGTGGTAGCTCAGGGGTTATGGTGTTGAGCTATTAATCTGAAGGTTGAGGGTTCAAATCCCAGGTCCGCTGAAGTTACCAGTGTGGGTACTTGAGCAAGGCCCTTAAACCTCACTGCTCCAGAGATGCTGTGACCAGCCCTGTGTTCTCAACCCAACCATCAAGTTGGGATACTTGTAAGTTACTTTGGATAAAAGCGTCACTAAATAACCAAATGTAATGTAATGTAAGTTTTAACAGGCTGAAAATGTTTTCTCATCAAAAGAACTCTCCAAACTGTGCACGTAAATACTCTGACAAAGCACAGGCCATCTTGAAGGTGTGCATATAAAGAGTCAAAATGTGATTGGTTGAAGCAATAGAGGTTGCTCTACACTTATTTAATGCTACAGGGTCAGTAAAATTGATTCTGAAGGCCAAGGCTAAACAATTGAAAACCTGGCAACCAGTGATGCAGAAATGTGATTGGCTAAATGCTTCAATACCCTGTTTCCCCCAAAATAAGACAGTGGCTTATATAAATTTTTGCTCCTTAAGATAAGAAAAGGGATGGCGGCAGGTGACTGTCTTCATGTCGAGCATGCAGCTGTTCTGCAACTGACGGCGTATCACAGCTGCATGCTCTGGTGCTGTTTGGTGGGCATGCCCTAAATAAAAACTTTGCCAGGTCTAGGGTTAGGGTTAGGGGTTACTTTGTTATGGGGGGTGACTTATTTTTTATTTTTAAGAAAATACATGCCAAACAGGAAAACTTTATGAAAGGAAGGAAACAGCGCATTTGGGATCATTTAATAATTATTTACATTTTCAAATATAATTAACATCAGTTTGTAATTTAAATATTTTTAGGCCTGCGGAGGATGCTTTAATCCACTGCACATTCACAAAAAGCTGCGTTTAGTTACTTAAAGTATATTTTTCAATGTTCATTGTCAAGTAATAAATTCATGAAAAAATATATATTATTAATTCCTCCAGAAATAAAACAGCTCAAATGTTTCTCCAACATTAATGTTGGAAGAAAATGTCTGGCTCACAAATGCGGTTCAATTTCAAACCAGAGGAACTCAGTGGGGTTAAGTATGAAGAGTAAACTCTTTTAACTTGGTGCACAGGGATGCATGCGGCCAAGAGTAAACAGGAACATCCAAACCTCCATAATGTTGTCACCAAGATAGAAGCATAGATGTGAACAGCATATTTTTGTATTTTGTAGATGTATTTTTAGTCTCTGTTTTACTCTTTCTTAAGTAAGTAAGTGGCATCTTGGACATCATGGTGACAGAGCAGTTTTGGGGAATGGAAATTTTTGTGCCATCACTGCTGTGCACACAAATTGCCAATAAAAGGATCCTTAGACATCCAGAGACCGAGAGTAATGCAGACATAGACTAAGAATGAGTCAGAATTAATCACTAACACACACACACACACACACATAGACACACACTTGTTTGTGACCTCAGAAAATCATAATACTTGGTGTGCATTGCCTGTGTGCAGAGAATGGTGCAGGTCAATTGATCAACAGGTGATCAACATCTTTCTAAGCAATATGCTTGCTGTACATTTAATATGTGTATGGGCGTGTGTGCCTCTGTTTGTATCTATCTGTGTCTGTCTGTCTGTGTGTATGCAGCTTAAAGTGAACTGTGACTCATCTAATGGCAAAGGGGAAAGGATTTTGTCAGTACGGCAGGGCTGTGATGAGTCACGTGTGTGTGTGTGTGTGTGTGTGTGTGTGTGTGTGTGTGTGTGTGTGTGTGTGTGTGTGTGTGTGTGTGTGTGTGTGCATGTGTAATGCGCTGAAATAGGAAGTGTACATATGAAGCAAAAATAAAGATTATGTTGATGTTATATTACTCATATATTGTTCTGACATCATCGTCATTTCTTGCATATTGTAAACGAAGAACGTTATGTAGCCATGCCTCTTGTTTTTAAGGCTTTATATGAATAATTTTCACGTTGGTAAAGCCTTATTTTAATGCTACAGCATTTAACGACATTAGGACCACTAAGAGTAGATGGTTTGGTATTTATAATTGTATGAATAACCCAATTACATATTTAATTTTTTTTTCTTAAACCATCCCAAAATTGGCAGGGCCATGTGAAATAAATAATGTATTGTGCAAAAATTTCAAAACAACATTTATTTAGACCTGAATGAATTTCTTGGTCACATAGGCACTTTAATCATTATGCATATCATTCTGTTTACATTTACTTTATTTTTACTTTTTTTGTAAATGATGTTGATTCTTCCTTTATAGTTGTTTCAAACTAATTGTAATTTAATATCATTAATTTCCTTCTCTTTATGACTCATTACAGTTTCTGGAGTAGTCACCTCCGCATTTCTCTGTACATTTGTAGTTGCTACGAATTTATAAGGGACAAATAAAAAAATCTGAATCTAAATATTCCAATTCAAGCATCACAGTTTCATGATTTCACAAAAACAATTTCATTATTCCCCACAGAATATGATCGTGACCAAAAGGGACATTTGAACACTGAAATTTTTGTGAAAACTATTTTAATGAACTAAATAAAAAGCTTGGAAAACTTTTATAAAACCATTCAGGAGTTGGTCAGTGGGACCATTACAAAAGGAGACTAATTGCAGTGCCAAAAACTCCTCAGTAAAGGCTCATAGCCTATTATTGTCATCACAGCTGCATTTAACACATTAACATAAACTTTTCAAAACATTTTAAGAGGTAAAAATGACATATTTTAAAGTTAAATGTAAACATGTATCTGTTAAGAAATAGTCATTATTTCTTTATTTTAATTGAAATATTACTGTATCTATATTGACATTATCATAGAAGATGAGACATTTATTAAATATAATGCTCAAAAAAATAAAGGGAACACTAAAAGAACACATCCTAGATCTAAATGAATAAAATATTTATTTAAAAGATATA